>QLTV01003280.1:789195-800318 GCA_003457575.1 Thermophis baileyi | reverse complement strand
TCAGCTAACCCAGACTGTCACTTCACTTCTGCCATTAAAAACCTCCTTCCGAGCAGCTTCTGAAGGCTTTTCAATTTAAAGCAGGAGTCTCCAAAGTTTGCAACATTAAGACTTGTGGACTTCAACTCCCAGAATTCCTCAGCCAGCCATGTGGCTAACTTTGGATTCTGCTGAATTTAAAGTGACCGCATTTGTTTTTCTTCTTTGCCAAGCGATCTCCCGGCTGGCTGGAGAGTCCTGATTTTTTCCTTCTAACACCTCTTTCTTTCTTTCTTTCTCTTTCTTTCTCCCTTCCCTTCCCTTCTCCTCCCCCCCTCCCCCCCCCCCCTCTCTTTCTTTCTTTCAGGGGAACCAACAGGGAAAAAAGGCTTTAAAAAGTTTCTAAAAAAACCAGGAAGTGATGATGTCGGGGCGGGTGGGCGGAGCCTCACGCTGCCATCCCGCTTCTCCGAACCAGCCGCCGCAACCTCTACCTACTCGCCCGAACCGGGCTGAACCAGGAGGATTTCACCCCTGGATCATCTCCAAAAGCTGAGTAGATATAAGACAGCAGTCTGTGGAGATTTTCAGTCATCAGGTCATAGTTGACTCAAAGGTGCTTTTTCCAAAAGGCAACTGGATTGTTTTTTGAGGAAGACGTTTTGCTTCTCATCCAAGAAGATGAAGCTTCTTGAATGAGAAGCGAAACATCTTCCTCAAGGGAA
Source organism: Thermophis baileyi (assembly GCA_003457575.1). NCBI lineage: Eukaryota > Metazoa > Chordata > Lepidosauria > Squamata > Dipsadidae > Thermophis > Thermophis baileyi. The sequence continues at coordinate 799,614 of QLTV01003280.1, read as the reverse complement.
AAAAAAACCCCAGTCCAGTTGCCTTTTGAAAAAGCACCTATAAGACAGCAGGGTTATGTATGAGGGGTCCTTGGTGCTCTGTGAGCTTGCTTGTTTTCTTGCAGACATTTCATTACCCAAACTAGGTAACATCATCAGTGCTAGTCTGTTTATGTATGTCTAGAAAACAATTAGGGTTACATATGTCTAGAAAACAATTAGGATGTGCCTTAGTCCTCCCACAGATTAGATGCTTCCTGCTAACTGGACTTTTTTCAGGCTTTCATAAGCCTGATGAAAGTTGGCACTGCTTTAAGATCCACTTTAATGAGTGGATTTCTTAAAGCAGCAATAACATTATCTCAGGTGTCTTGAACTCTACAACATATTTGGAATTGTTGAATAACAGAAAAAATTCTGTGCTCATGTGTGAAGTTTGCTTTATGATTTTTTTTTTTTTTTTTTTGGAGTGCACATAGCCTCATAAAATGCTGCCACCATGGGGCAATAAAATCTGTAATGTGCAAATGCTAAGGAAGAGGAATTACAATTATATGCAAACCGGGTTCTAAAATAGAATGAGTGATATAACTATTAAATTTGTGGTCTTGGACCAAAGCAGTTTAACTTTGTCCTATAATCCAATACAGTAATATTTTCGGCAATAGAATAATAAAAGCAGTGAAATAAGCAACAATGACAAACACTAAAAACATAGTTAAATATCATTGCATGTGAAAATCCAGTACAAAGAAAAAGAGTAATGCTTTTTAATAGTATTAAATAAAACGCTTGGGGAAAGGGAGAATTCTTTTTGACACTGAAGGATGTTAAAGTTGTATCTGACAACTTTGATCTGAATGGGTTATAAAGATTTCTCAATAATTATGTAGTGTTTCACCTTGGATATCACCATGGGTGTTTCTTCTTAATCACACATTTTATTTATTATTGGGTTTATTTGGAACATCTCATGCTGATATAATCCAAGAACAAAGTGGAAGCATTTGCATTGCAAAATTGTGTGTGATATGCATTGCTCTATTTGCCATAGAAGCTACTTTGACCTTGCTGGATCTAATCAGTTAATCCAGTATGGCCTGATCACCACTTTCAGGAGAGAGGCACCACCCGTCAACCTGCATCTTAGCTGGTTTGCTATCAATGGTAAGTTTTTCAAAATGTTCAGCACCAGTAGAATCCGAACTTACAAAAACATATGTTTTTCTATAGAATAGAATAGAATAGAATAGAATAGCAATAGCAATAGCAATAGCAATAGCAATAGCAATAGAATAGCAATAGCAATAGCAATAGCAATAGCAATAGCACTTAGACTTATATACCGCTTTACAGTGCTTTACAGCCCTCTCTACGCAGTTTACCAAGTCAGTATATTGCCCCCAACAATTTGGGTCCTCATTTTACCCACCTCGGAAGGATGAGTCAACTTTGAGCCTGGTGAGATATGAACTGGCAAATTGCAGGCAGCCTGCAGGCAGCCAGCAGGCAGCAGAAGTAGCCTGCAGTACTGCAATCTAACCACTGCGCCACTTCAGCTCATAGAATAGAACAGTGATGGTGAACCTATGGAGCCATATCTGAGGGCACGTGAGGCATTGTCCTATGTCAGCTCCAGCGCGCATGTGCGCACTGGCCAGCTGATTTTCAGCCTTCCAGAGGGCAGGGGAGAGGTCGTTTTCGCCTTCCCCAGGCTTCAGGAAAGCCTCCGGAGCCTGGGGAGGGTGAAAAACGGCCCAACAGCCCAATCGGAAGTTCGTTTTTTGCTATCGCACACGCACGCCCTTTTGGCACCCGAGCAAAAAAAGGTTCGCCATCACTGGAATAGAATAAGAATAAGAATAAGAATAAGAATAAGAATAAGAATAGAATAGAATAGAATAGAATAGAATAGAATAGAATAGAATAGAATAGAATAGAATAGAATAGAATAGAATAGAATAGAATAACATTTTTAAAAGTGCCCCACTCAGTCAGAAATTCATATTTCAAGAAACATAAAATCTGCCCTTGAAACATTCAGAAGGGCCATTCAAAATGAAATGCGACAAAAAAAGGTGCATTAAAGTTTGTGCATGCATGATGTGCATGCAGGTATAGGAAGGCCATGGGAGTGAAGACAAGGAAAGCCATGCTTGATTTCAAATAATTTAAAAAGATGTTTTAAACATGTTTATGTTTATGTCTACAGTATGCTATATGCTTTTTATGATGGATATGATACTGTTGTCATTATTATATAAAACAATAATAATTAAGCACGGTAGAAATACTGTGATTCGGAATTCTTATGAAAAAGATCCCCCTATCTTTAATTGCTAAAAATGTTATTCAAATAAAATGTCTGTCCAATCAACACACTATCAACTCTATTGGACTGTAGTTGAGATTGGTGGGGCGGGAATTATCTTTCCATCACCTGTCATCTGAAAAGTAGAAGTCTTCATAGAGGAGTGCTATAGTATCTCCAAGTTATACGATAGGTAGAAATCCAGCAAAAAACTGTATATAAATAAGTTAAGTCTAAGGGTTCTGCTTTTAATAGAGTGTTGAAAGTAGAGTTTGAGCCACTCAGAGAGAAATTACATCTCAACTTCTTGGATACCACCAAAACATACGTGGTCCCGCATGGTAATGCATTCGATTACTCTGTAAAGCAACATGGTAACCTCCAGTTATTTCTGAGTGTGTCCCTCATTTGGAATCCAAATGTAAAGAGAACATTGGATTATGTACTTCTGCCTGTAACTGGTAGCAGTGATTGTATTAACAGGACAGATGTTTTTATGATCGTATTGCTTGTGTGAACATGTTTAATATTGCTTCCCAATTACATCTGTATTGGCTCCCAGGGGCTTATTTCCTCAGGTAAATGACTCATGTTAGCATATGTTTGAGAGATCAAGGCTATCATCCTTCATGCTTTGTGTTATAGAAAACACCTGACAATATTGATCAAACAAAAGCTCTACAGTATCCACATAGGCAATATAATTCCAGAGTTGGTGTATGAAACATTTCCCTTGTCTCTATAGCAATTATTAATGAATGGAATAAAGCTGCAGGTGAGCACAAAGAGCTGCTGTTCTTTTCTGGTTTTCTTGCAATATCAGCAGTCCAGATTGTATACTAACACCATGTATCATACCTGGAAATACACCAGTTGTTGATAGATAGGTATTTGTGAAAGGTATATTTAAAAATGAAAAACCAGCTATCTCTGATTGGGCTGACCTGGGAGTATTAAATACAGTATTCTTCTTCATGAGATGAAATCAGGGGCTTAGAGAGGGCTATAAAGCACTGTAAAGCGGTATATAAGTCTAAGTGCTATAAGTGCTATTATTGGGGATTTGATAATTTGAAAAGTTAAGAATCGTGCAGTCTTAGTCTTTTGTGAAGAGGCTATGCTCCATGCCTGTAATGTGATGCACAATATGCAATTCATTTTTGTGTTGTATATTCCCAAGTTAAATTGGTTAAAAACCCATATAGTGTCATGGTTCCAAGTAACACGCCCAACGAAAGAAGACTCTGAGGCTAGACATTTTATTAGAGATGTCATATTGGCACATCTTGGAAAACCCGAATCTGAAAACTTCCAGGCTTTCCCCACCCAAAAGAAAGTCCAAGTCCCTTCCCCTGCACCCACGTGTCCATTACATGGTCCAATCAATGCCCCGCCCCAACTGGAGATGCCTCCCAGCCACACCCCTCCAGGTGCAGGACAGAGTGACCTTGACTCTCGGAGAAAGGAATGTTGTTATGACTATATATCTCCCCAGCTCCATACAATCTCCCCTCCCAGTTTCCCACAGCACTAAATGTGGCAGGCCTGAAGATCCAAGACACAAGATGGCTTCCAGGCCTGGCATATAGAGTTTTATAATCATGCAATTTGTTGAATGTTCGGTTATAAGACACTTGTGTATTATAGCAATCATAATAGCAATAGCACTTAGACTTATATACCTCTTCACAGTGTTTTACTGAACTCTCTGAGGTTTACAAATGTCAGCATATTGCTCCCCACAATCTGAGTCCTCATTTTACCGACCTCAGAAGGATGGAAGGCTGAGTCAACCTTGAGCCAGTCAGGATCAAACTGCTGGCAGTCGGCAGAATTAGAATTAGCCTGCAAAAATACTGCATTCTAACCACTGTGCCACCGTGGCTCCTTTGTGGCACAGTGGTTAGAATGCAGTGTTGCAGTCTAACTCTCATTTATCTCTCATTTAAATATCAATTATCATTTGGGGCTCATATTTTCTAGAAGAACCAGAAATATTTTTCTTTCTTCTTCCTTTCCCTAAAATCTACTTCTACTAGCAGCTAGCTCATCTGGATGTTTTGTGAAAGCTTGAAAGAGTACAGTAGTCAATATATTTTATCTATCCTCCTTGGCTTTGACTTTCTTCTTTTCATGGACTCAGTTGTGAGCATTTACAAAAATGCACACTTCAAAGAATCATCACATTCAACATGCTTAAACAAAGTCATTCAAACACCAATCTTCTATATTTGTACAAGTTGTGAAGCTTGGCTAGTTTTAACCATTGTTGATCTTGTTGTGGCTTTGGGTGTTCTGGAAATACAGCCCATTTGGTTACTTTCTATTGTACAAACCTAGAAAAAGGGTTAATTCAGTAACCAAGATAAGTATGTTAGCTGTTGTTTGATATATACATAAAAGAAATGGTGAAAACTTGGCCAGTGAAAGTATACAGAACCCTGCTATTTCTCTCTTCCCCAAGGCATCCATTTATGCATTAGACACTTTGAAGGAAATAAAAACAGTGGGCATTTTTTAATGGAGAAGCTACAAACCCAGGAAGAATTCAGCCAGAGTTGTGGAAAGCTGCATTTCCTCAAGGACAATCTGTTGGGGATTGCATGGCACGTGAGTATGAAACTAGAAATAAATAGGGATACAGTCAAATATCTTTTTGTCCCCCTCTCCCCATTTGATACTTCTCTTTTACTTTTTTTCCCTTTAAAATATCCTTCCCTACTGTCTTCTATAATTTCTTGCTTTAGGCTTGCAAATTTTTCATCCCAGCATCAAGCATCTACTCCACTGTTTTTATGATTCAGTTACCACCTACCCTGATGCTGTTTCTCCTTTGTCAAAAAGTCTTACCTGCTTTTCTGTATAACATACAGTTATGCCCTGAACTGTATTTATTGCAAACGTCTTTACCTACTGGTTAATTTTCATTAATTGATGCTGGGTCATAAATTTCTAATTGTTGCATTTTCATTACGCATCATTTTCAGTAGATTTTCTATCTTGTTTTCCACCTCCATTTTAAATTTTCCCAAAGCAGGAAACAGATTTTTGCTCCTTTTACCTGATTTAACTACAGCAAACCGAAGAGGGAGGAAGGAATTGTCAGAAGGCAATGATCATATGCCATGCAAACATCACTGTAACACCAAATTTGCATTTTCTCTTTCAAGAAAGGCTAGAAGTACTTCTCTGTCTTTAAAAAACATCACTAGGAGATAATTTTCTCTTCTCTTGCTTGTCCATGCCCTACCATTTGTATTAAATACTGTTTTTTACAACACAACTGTAGCTACACATGTCAGGCACAGAGAGGGCTTAGGTAAAGCGTAAAAGAACTGTGCAAATAATTCAGATTTGTGTTTCTGGTGAGCCAAATGATTACTCAACTCTCTTCCAATAATCAACAAAGATTCTTCTTTCATACCATGTTTATTCACCTAAAAGCAAACCTGTTATATGTGCAAGAGTGTGGGTGTCATATTGACAAATATACATACCATTATTATACAGAAATAAATACAAGAATTATATATCCACATATGCTAGATATTTTAATACCACATTTATTCAAGAGTGGATCTTAATTTAAGCTGAACTCTCCATCCCAAAAGCCATAAAACTTCGTCACTTCTCAGCAATTTAAATGAGGCTTCCAAATAAATATAATATATTTTATTATTTATTTATTTATTTATTTGTCAGACAAAAATTGGAATGGACAAAATGAAAAAAAATGTGATAGGGATTATAGGCACCTTAGTGCACTTATGCACAACCCCTTAGGAACCTCTTAAATATGGGATGAGGGCCACATAAGTTAAATTGGAATTAAGACTGTGAAAGTTAGTAGCTGAGACAGCTGAATCTGGTAGGATATTTGACAACTCTGTTACAAAAATCAATATTTTAATAATCAAGTTTAAAGTGGTTTACATTAAGTTTAAAGCGGACGCATTACAATTAAAACTAAAAAAATTATTTACAAGTAAGATGTTACTATGTACAATTTTGTATGCAATACCTAAATCTGACCAAGCATCACAGTTCTAAACTATCCAAACCAAGAATTTCAAGCCTAGTAGCATAATGTATTCTATTATGGACAGAAGAGTGCAAAACTTTTCTTGTAAATTATTTCTGAACTCGCTCAATTGTATTAATGTCTGCTATGTGGTCAGGATTCCAAACAGTTGAACAATATTCTAGGTTTGGCCTAGCATATGTTTTGTAAGCTCTAGTGAGCAATACAGCATTCCACCCTCCAAAAAAACTTTGTATAATTAAATTCACAACTTTTAGTGCTTTTTTTATATGTTGTATTTATTTTCCAGAAAGATCTGCATTTAAAATAATCCACCCCAAAAAGAAAAATTAGAGGAAAAAATCATCTATTTTCAATACCAAAATGTAAGAGATGTAAAAGGATTTTTTGTTTGTTTTAAAATTATTTTTTGACAGATAAAAAATATTTCTTTCACGTAAATATACAACAGGTGTAGAGAAACACTACATACACAGCTTAGAGACTTCAGGTGGTCTTCTTGATGCCACTCCCACTATTACTACAAGAAAAAATGAGGTTCTAAACATTCCCTATCCTTAAAAGATTAAATCATGGCAACTGGACCAAAGTTTACTAAAACTGAGACATTTCATATTACTCATCCAAGTCACTTCTTCAGTCAAAATGAAAATTTTTGGTAGGCAGAGAGTCGTTAGAAAGAACCAACTCTTGCCACAAAGACTGCAGGGGTTTTCTCCCCAAAATGAAAAGCAACATGTACATGAAGATTCAATCATCCAGGCTAAAAGTATCTTAAAAGGTTAAATCATGGCAACTGGACCAAAGTTTATTAAACCTTTAATAAACTTTAATAAACTTTGGTCCACTTGCCATGATTTAACCTTTTAAGATACTTTTGGCCTGGATGATTGAATCTTCATTTACATATTCCCTCTGTCCGTATTTTTATATTTGAAATCAGTCCCTCAATAAGTTTGTGTGTTTAATATAAGAAGTTAATGTCACATGAATAATGTTGTTGAGGCAGCCTTAATTTGAACCCTGTAGATAAAGATTTCCAACTTTGCAGAATTCCTACTATGGTGTGGGTGCAAAATTCTGATCAACCACTAATGGCAACATAATTAAGTGCTAATAAGTGACTTACAGCATTTTCTAGAATCAAGCAATCATTGCTATGCCAAGTAAATGCTAATGAGGACAAGGTTTTTGTAAATATTCAATACAGCAATAGTGGAAGAACATAGCAGCTCATAGTAGCATAGCTGTTAACTCTACCAAGTTGGAGCCTAAAGTAACTTTCTGCAATCATGTGTCTTCAAGATGTTTGAAATAATATCTGTGCTAAGTTTATATTTTTGGATTCCCCCCCCCCTTGAACAAATGAAAAGGAGAGTTACAAATGGCAGAAAAGATATATTCTATGCTAAAGATAGTCACATAATAATAGAACCAACACAGACACATTTCAGGTTGACAGAGGAGAATTACGTCTGAAAAATCTGTAAACTGCAGGACAATCCTCCATGACTACAAAAAGTCTCTCTGCTATAAGGAATAGTAATATTTGAATTACATATTTTTAAAATATGTGTTTTACCCTGAAAAAAAGACGTTCTGCAGCTAGATAGAGGATCCACAAGTACTGGGGTCCTGAGGAATACATAAGAAACTATTTGATATACAGGACAGACATTTAATAGATTAATTGGGAAATTAAGACATCGTTGGAAAACTGTAAGAAATCAGCATTTCTGACAGGTTGGAGAAAATGATTTCTGCTCAGAATACTGTTGAAGGATTATGTTTGAACAGTTCACATTGTTTTGAGATTGCTACATCATTCATCTTGGAAGAAAGGAATGAGAATTGTGATATATTTTGAAATGAGAAAGGCAGTGTCCTCCAGGGATTTCAGAACTGGATTTTGAACTGGAAAGAGCCAAATTCACCCTCCCCCCCATTTGATCTTGGACCAATCAGCCTAATCTATCAGATTATTGAGAAGATGGTGATAAAATGAGTTTTTTACTATTAGTTTGAGCCCTGTGGGAAAGGTGGAATATCAACGTAATAAATAAAATTTAATAAACCAAGTTAGGGCTTTTCAAAGCATGGTGTAATCTTCAAAAGATTGGTTGGATAACATAAGTTATTAGATTTTTCCTTGATTTGTTAAATATACACTATTATATGTGACCAGGGGATAAATAGACACATGCAATTATCATGATCAAACCTGATATCCTGTTCACCTGTTACTGTACAATGTTGCCGCAATTATACCTCAGCAAAACCTTGGAGAAATATTGGCCTTATTCCTCAAGCATCATATTGTTTTTTGCATATATTTGAATAAGCACTGCGAAACATCTGTTACAATCATGTTGCATAAATGAAGGCTGTGCAGTGGTTTGGATTCAAAGGCAAATGGTGCTTCAGAGATTACAGCCTGCAACCAATTAAACCAAATGTGTCCTTTTCTGGAATTGCACAGTGGCTTCCATGGGCAGTTGCACAATCCTGCATAAAGTCACAACTGCTTTAAGAAGTTGTAGACAGATGTGAGAGTTCCCCCTTATACGCTATAGAATCATCCTATACTCTCCATCCTTGCCCCATTCTTTTGGCCTTGTTTGATGCGCTCTAGAGGCCTAGTAAATCAATTCCTTCGACAAGATATCTGATTTAAAGGGTATAATTCACAAAACTTTATGCCTTGGTAAATGTGCTTGCCATTAAGGTGCCACAATTATTTTTGTTGTTTTCCCATAAACTAATGATGTTTGTGGGCATCCAGGGAGCAATACAAGCGAGAAGATGAAACAGCAGCAACAATACTTAAAATGTTAGTCTTGGAACTGTCCTTTTTTTTCCAGAAGGATTAAAAAGATGGCAAATTTTGCACTCAAATAGCCAGTGCCCTCTGTAACCTCTGGTGGCCACCTAGAATATCTGGTATTTAACAAAGGCAGAGAAATGTGTGGAATTAAGAAAAAGACTCTGCTGTAAAAATGTTATTTTTTTTGGTTTGCTAAGAGTCAACTTCTTTACTGAAGTTGGTATATGATTATATTTTTCTTTTTTTAACCAGTGGTTGTCTGTATTATATCAGGATTTTGTAAAGCTAATCGTGGGAATATAGTTGGGAAGCCACATCTATGCTGGGAAAAAAAGTCTGGACTATCACTAGATAACTGGGGGGGGGGGGGGAATACAGAGGACAAACTCTTTAGTCCCATATAAGATTGTGATCTACTGACAATCAGCAAGATTTCAGAGACATCAGATAACATGTTCCATGATATGCTGCAAATGATCATACCATCCATGATGAATGATGAAGTCACCGATGTTATGCTGTTTATGCTGGAATAGTGGGGTGGTTGCTTCTGCTGGGGTGAAGCCTGAATATATTGGTTGGAATGATGGAGCTAATATCCCTTTGTAAAATTTCTAGATACCTTCAGTTCTGTTTTCTTACTTTCTTTTGAATAAATCCCTGTCTCCAAATCTGAGATCAGAAATACTGAGCCACATGAGAGGGGAATCTCTTCAATCATCCAGGTCATGGTTGTCCCAAAGGTGCTTTTTTCAAGAGGCAACTGGATTTTCTGTCAAGAAAGTCCAGTTGCCTCTTGAAAAAAAAAACACCTTTGGGACATGAGAGGGGAATTTCCTGGGGATTGTCCCAGGGCTGATGGTATGGTAGGAGCTCAATCTGGGTTCCTTTCACATTGCTTGCTTCTAACATAATGTTGTTGAGACTCAGAGGCAACATTATTGTTAGATAGTGGGTAGAGATGACAGGAGACAGACTTCCAAAGCAGCTCTTTATTTCAGCTCTTGTATCAGCAACCAGCAAAGAGCAGTCTGACAGCTTGCCCTTTTATAGGGAGCTGTCAGACAGACCAGCCAATAGCGTTTGAGCTTTTTCCCGCTCAAACGCTGGACCTGGTTGGAACCATGTAACACAGTTTAAACAGTTAGAACATAACACCCCTCCCCTCCTGGATGGAGCTGTCCAGCATACGTAATCACGCAGGTAGGCGGGGCGTTTTGGAGCACTACTAGACCTGCGCAATACAGATGGTGGTGAGGCAGC
>QLTV01003280.1:775485-785925 GCA_003457575.1 Thermophis baileyi | reverse complement strand
GTCTGCCTGGCTGGTTGAAAGTGCTGAAGAAGCTAGTCACAGTTCTCCTGGCCCAAGCCCTCGTCGCCACTGTTAGATAGTGGGTAGAGATGACAGGAGACAGACTTCCAAAGCAGCTCTTTATTTCAGCTCTTGTATCAGCAACCAGCAAAGAGCAGTCTGACAGCTTGCCCTTTTATAGGGAGCTGTCAGACAGACCAGCCAATAGCGTTTGAGCTTTTTCCCGCTCAAACGCTGGACCTGGTTGGAACCATGTAAAGGAAGATGTCTGCCTGGCTGGTTGAAAGTGCTGAAGAAGCTAGTCACAGTTCTCCTGGCCCAAGCCCTCGTCGCCACTGTTAGATAGTGGGTAGAGATGACAGGAGACAGACTTCCAAAGCAGCTCTTTATTTCAGCTCTTGTATCAGCAACCAGCAAAGAGCAGTCTGACAGCTTGCCCTTTTATAGGGAGCTGTCAGACAGACCAGCCAATAGCGTTTGAGCTTTTTCCCGCTCAAACGCTGGACCTGGTTGGAACCATGTAACACAGTTTAAACAGTTAGAACATAACAATTATGTAGCAGCTATCATTATAACATGATTGTAACATGAGCAGGTATTCCCTGGTGTCCTAGACAGGGAAGTTTTTAGGAGAAAGCTGCAAAAGGGAAGTAATAGATCCTCACCTATAGCTACTATTTACTGACTCCTGTTCTTGCCGTGGTTGGGAAACAAATGTTGCTTTTCCTACAAAATATCCTCACAAAACAGCATCTATACCAGAGATGCCCGGATTTAAACATTTCTTTCTCTGTATACCTGAGGATGTTTATATTGCTCTGCACATGCAGGAGAAGATTACAAATCATCAGGTAGACGGAAACAACAAAAGATTCTGGGGCACCTTAAAGATGGTGAAATGGAATATAGCTTTAAGCTTTATAATATGTAAGATCCAATCTGAATTTTGAAAAGGCAGCAGAGATACACGCTTATTTTCTTCACACTATGCAGATAAACATGCTCTGACAGACAATTCAGCACTTCAAGCAACGTATTTCATGTATTAGATAGGCTACACCTGAATACAGGGATGCAAGTTGTCCACCATTTGGTTTTAGAAGTACCGTTTATGATCAGGTCTAAGAAGCAGGTCACAAGCTCTTGTCATGTATATGTATTTCTTGTTTCTAGTTTCTAGTTTATTACTGAAATTGGTCTGTTCTTCTGATACCAGATTAATGAAAAGCTGTTTGAAAGGATCCTTAACCAGGGAAACTCAGATTTTTTTCACATGGTATTCAGCACTTTATAAAGATAAACCTCATATGTTAAAACCTAATTTATTTATTTTGTAGAATTCCTACCTCACAAAGATCCACTTCTATTCCCAAATCCCAAATTTAAACTGATTCTGAAGGATATATCTAGAATATAAATTAAGGCAAACCTCATATACTGTACTGTTGACTAATTCATCCTTTAGAACCAAGTATGAGACGTATATAAGGTATCAAATAAAAGGGAAAATGCATTTCTTCCTTTCTTACGCTAACATTGTTACTGTGGTCCCTTACTGCACTGCCAATCTACACAAAACGCCCTGACAGAAAAATTGTCATGAAAGTTAAACTAGACACGTCCAATTTTGTTACAGGATAATCTGTGCTAAAACATGTGCCAGCTTGAGTAACCTTCTCAGGCTTGTACTTTTGTTTTCTATTAAATGTCAGCTCTGATAGACTAGCTTGCTTATTGGAAAGGGCAGGTTTTTACTTCAATAAAAACAAACCTTGTTAAAAAGACAGGCAGTCCCTCAGTAATAAAACAAAAACAAAAAAATAAACCCTTTACAATACATGAAATATTCACTCTTAATTGGCATGAGCACACTGTAAAGTTTTATTGGTGGTGTAAAGGCTAACCAGACATTATTTGTTTTCAGAGGATTGTCAAGGTTATGAAACATTTTCAAGTATCAGAAGATGCATAAATTAAGCCTACTTTCTGCGATAAGATAATATCCTCATGGTGTTGGATTAAATATGCAGAAGCCTTTGGGACAGACATACAGTATCTATATCTATATCTATATCTATCTATATATCTACAAATTTTCACAATATTGTCTATGTATTAAAGGCCCGAGTCTCATCTGATATAAATTTGCTTAGTGTCCCTTGACAGTCTTGTAATTGTGTTAATTTACAACTTTTCAAAATGTGTCTTTGCAAGCCCACACTTGCTGAACAGAATATATTATCTTCAGAAGCTAAGACACAAGGAATAGGAATCAATAATTTCTGGCAAATGTATGTTATTCCTCAGAATTTGCACTTGGCTCAAGGAGTAATCAAATGATGATTATTTTGGTTTTCTCTGTTGTAGATTTTAAAGATAGCATTTAAAATAATATTATTGCAATATATATTATTTATGAAATATCTAAAATGCTAAGTGCTGTAAAATGAATGAATCAAAACTGCTCCGAGAAAAATACAAGATCATGTTCTTCTTCAGTTTTATTGGAAACATGAAAAATTCAGCATCAAGAATAGCTACATTTTGTAGTTGGGGGCCACATTTAAGAAGACAGTGAGTGAACACGAGGGCTACAGTGAGTAAGGCAGTGTTGTTTCTTGAGAATAAGAATGTCAAGGTTCACTGGACAATGTTGGAATATTGCACTTCTGTTTTCAGTTTACTGCTGAAATTTTTGTATAATGGCTTCTGGAAAACCCCCAAAATGCATGGGGCTTGCAGTAATGCAAGAAAGAGCATGCTAATTCCTTTAAATTACTGTCATTGTCCTATACCTTCACAAATTAGCCAGAGACTACGTACGTGCTTCAAGAAGCCATGGGACATTTCTGCACAATTGTATGAGGACCTTACTCATGCAGATGTAAAGGCCTGAGATACTTCAGAAAACACTATTCTCTTGAAAGACTTTGAATAACCTTTGGTAGACCAAAAACATCCTTTGGGGAGTGTTGTTTTCTTAGCTCCCCTGACAATGATTTGAATCTTCTCCCAATTGTTGCTAAAACTTAGTCTCAAAGCAAAAGGTGTTGCTGAACAGTGAAACTCAGATTCATTTTCAATTCCATCCAAAACTTTGGGTTTTTTTGAGGCTTTCAGTGCTAGCTACTGTATCTGATTTGGATATGAAGCAATTAAAATAAGAGTTTCCAGAAATAGAGGAGAATCTTTTCTTTATACCATTACCCTGAATATCTTGAGTAAATCAATAGTAATGCAAGAAAGGTAATGAAGTTACAGGTAATCTTCAACTTACAATCATATGTTCAATGACCATTCAAAGTTCAGAGGGCACTGAACGAATAGTGGTTACTACTGGTCATCAGAGTTCTGGCCATCTCAGCACCTCTGCAGTCACATGATCACAATCTGGATGCTTAGCAACTTGTTCACATTTATAAATAGTTACTAAGCGCCCTGTGATAACATGATAGCCATTTGCAACCTTCCATGCCAGCTTCCCTAGAAAGTCAAAGAGGAACCTGTGACCTACATAGCACCTCTTGCGCACTCCTGCACATCTTTCTTAACCCTCCCTGACCTAGGTAGCACCTTTTGCACCGTCCTTGCACTCACCTCTTGCTCACTCTCCCCTCTCCACCTCTCTCCCACACCTTCACCCACCCTCTCCCTGGCTCCCCCACCCAGCCACTTATCTGCTTGTTGGCCTGGGACTTGTAGCTTCCTGCAGGCTTCCCCACTGACTTTGGTTGTGAGAAGCCAGCAGAAAGTCAACTCACCTAATACCTGTGATATTCCATTAACATGGCAACCGGGACTGCAGTTATTGTGCTTTACTACCACACTGCTTAGCAATGGAAATTCCAGTCCATATTCCCATCGCAAGTCAAGGACTATCTGTGATCATCATTATTCTTTTCACATGTAGCTTACCATTTTCAAAAAGGCTGGATTGTAGGGAAATGTAGAAATGTGCCAAAATTCACAATTTGCAGAGGAAAACTACCTTTTCACTGTAACCAGAAGCTGAGATGAAAGGTGTAGATACTTTGAGGTCCAAGAATTTTCTATAACTTAATTGCTTAAGGGTTCAGGAATAAAGCAATACATTTGTGTTATTGCTCCTGATCTCCAAACCACATAACCTTAGCAAGAAATATTGTTTCCTTGGCTAGTGCTCTGTCTGTTTGCATTATGGGATGCTTACCTGGAGGCTGACCCTTTGCTAAATCCCTTCTTAGTCTTACCCAGTGGACTGGAACTGATGCTTGATCTTCAACTTCACAAACCCACAGGTCACTTGCTGCAGGTGTGACATAAAAAGTGGAAGTGAATGAAGGGAGAACAAAAGATGAATATGGGCGGTACACCTAAGATGGGAATGTACTGTGTCTAACTCTAGGCACCTCATTTTTAGAAAGATTCAGAGAAACTGGAACAGATGCTGAGAACAGTTATAAGGATGATCAGAGGACTGGGTATGTTCAGTTCTGAGAAGCGAAAACTGATGACCTGTTATTTTGGCATTTAAGTACCTAATGGGCATTGCACAGAAAATTAATTCCTGTTTTCTAGTACAGTGGTTAAGACACTTGGCTTATCAACTGGAAAGCAGACAACCCAGGTTCGAGACCCAAGTGTCGCGCAATGCGGTGAGTTCCCATCCTCACTCTAGTTCCTGCCAATCTAGCAGTACAAAAGCACGCAAATCTGGGTAGATGAATAGGTACCACTTCAGTGGGAAGGTAACATCATGCGACATCATGCTGGCCACATGACTGCGGAAATGTCTTTGGACAGCGCTGGTTCAACAGCCCTTGAAACGGAGATGAGCACTGCCCTCTATAGTCGGCAACGACTAGCCGAGTAAAATCCACAGGGAGGGAGGGAGGGAGGGAGAAAGGAAAAACTTCCATAAAACAAAGCATAGGAAAAGTTTCAGATTAACATCAAAACAAATGTTAGATGAATGAGTATCTAAAAGCAGATAAAAAATAATGGGGAAATAGTACATAAAAGAATGCCCAGTTTAGAGTGTCCACTTATTTTCTTAGCTAGATATTAACTGACTCAGAAAAATGAAGCAAAATTTAAATCCCAAACAGCATGAAAAAATAAGAATAGAACAATCAGTGGTATTCAAACCTTCAGATAAATTTTAAAAAGAAGAAAATTAAATGTAGCAATTCAGTGCTTAATATGAACCTCATGGAGCTACTTGGAAGAATAGTGATCACACATATTTATTATAGTTCATACTGTATGAGATCTAAAGCAATTTGTAATCTAGATAGAATACATATCTGTTCAGTATAATACTCTGATTACAGTAAACTAAATTGTCTTTATTTTAAAATGGGGGGGGCAGACTGGCAGACATGATGGTCTTATATGATCCATGTGTTTGAGATTATAAGAATGCTGGCAAAGTTGTTAGAGCATTGTGAGTGTCTGTGTGTCTGTGTCTGTGTGTAAGAAAAAGGGAGATTCCTGGGTCATGCAGGTAACACAAATTATCTCAGTCTTTATCTTCATACTCTTTAGAGCCTTATCTATATAATTCAACTTCTGCAATTGTGAGGGCTAAAAAGCAAGGATATTTGAAGACAATAATGCTGGGTGAAAATTACCAAGAAATAGAACTTGATAGAATAGTCACGGATAATGGTCTGATAAGAAAATGCCTATATCTTTGACTCTCTGACACAATGATCTAGCTTCCTCATTACATCATTATCTACCTGTCATGTTTCAAAAATGCTCCAGCACATAGAGGATGTAGGAGTAGATTAAAAATACATTGTAATTCTCATCTTTCACTTTCCTCTTTCTGAATTTTTGAAAAATAATGATGGTCCATCACCAGAAGTACCTCTTTGCCTATTTATTACAGATGCCAAATTTGAAACATCCAAATACACATCATTATTTTGATCGGGACAATCTTCTTCCATCAACCCTTCTACAGCATCAGAGATGTGATTACTCTCTGTGATAATGCATCCTTTGTTGAAAATGGTGAGTGGTCTTATTCCTCATAAGTTGGTGACAATTCCCTCTTTAAAGCTGCCCGTCTAGATTACTGAAAAGTGAACTATGTTGTTTCTTTTTGTGTACCCTTGATGTCTATTTTACTTTTCTTATATTTCCATCCCTTATCACATAAGGATTCATTTAAAAAAAACATTTTAATTAACTTGCTTAATTTGGAACCTGGTGTTTGCCTGTATGCTGTCAAAGATCTTTCCTCTACATACTAGACCACACTAATATGTAAAATTGGACCAACGGCAGATTCAGAGATGTAATGGACACAACTTGACTTCCTGGGAGCTGCACGTCTTCATGTGTGTTGCTTACATGTGCTTTGAAATAGATATTCATCATGTTTCTTCCCCCACTCATATAGCAGTTCTGCTATAAGAACATAGATGCCATTTTAATTTTGCCAGTGAATACTCTTTCAGCTGCAAATAGTTTAAGTGAAATTGGAAGTTCCTGAACTCATTATGTATTTATTAATCATACTCATTTCCAAACCTTCCTCGTTCTTTTTTCCCCCATTTAGACTACAAAAGAAATACAAAAGAAAACAGAAGTTAGAAAACTGAGAGAAAGAGGGAGAAGGGTGCAGAGAGGAAAAGAAAGAAAAAAGCCTATTTCAGTGCAATAGAATACAAAAAAGTGAATTATAATCTCAAGCTTTTGCTTTACATTTCACATCCTTTCGAAGCATTTTTATAATGACAAAATCATTCTAATCAACAAAATCTAAAGTCAAAGTTTCATTTTTTTCAGTTCAAGCGAAAAGTCCAGAAATAGTTTCCCAGTAGAAACAAAACTAGATAAATTCTTCTCTTTCAATTAAAACAGCCACTTCTGCTTTCTCCTCCAATTCCATCCCCTTTACCATCCATTCTTCTGTAGTGGGAATTAGTGTGTCTTTCCATCTTTATACATATAACGTTCTTGTCACTGTCAGTGTATATAGTAACAAAGTTCCAAATTTTCTTTTACACTCTTTGTCCATCAAACCTAAAAGGAAAACTTCTGGTTTCAGTTTTATATTTATTTTAAGAATCTTCTGAAATTAAGATAAAAATCTGGTCCCAATATTTCTTTGCTTTATCACAGAGATGCTAAAGTGTACCCTTTTTGCAGTTGCTTTTCCAACATACATTTGAGACTCCTTTATACGGGAGTCTCTTTTTCTCTTCTTTTATAAGAAGATGTATATCTATAATTCAGGGTAAATTTCAGTCCAGTAATCCATATAGTTTCCCAATTATCAATCATTATATTATAACCAAAATTCTTTGGCCATTGGATCATACAATAATTATCATATTAATTTTGCAAATTTAATTTCAACAATTTATAAATCTTAGCAGTAACATGTTCATCTTTAGCACACAATTCAATTTCAAATTCACTTTTTGTATAGTCAAAATCATGACTTTTCTTATCTAAGTTAAAGCTTTTTTTATATTGTAGATATATCAACCAATGACAGCTTCCAGCTCCAATTCTTCTTTAAACTTCAAATTAGATTCACTTTGAATAAAACATAATACCTCACCAAACATTTACCAGATTAGTCTTGCTATTATTGTTTTTCTTAAAAAAGCTTCTGGATATGATAATCAAAAAGGAGAAAGCCTTGTTTTATATTTAGTCTAAACTCTTGAGATGGCACGCCCAACAAAATAATTCTTAAAATATGCATTCATTTTAGCTTTATCGTACCACAGATAGGCATGCCACCCAAGTCTCAATTCACAGCCTTCCACAAACCTTCTTCATTCTGATTTGATAGTTCAAATATCTGCCACAAACAAATTCATTATCTGGATAATTAGTAACATTATCCAAGGAATTGGTACTCCCGGTGAAAAAATTTCTGGCCCTGGTACAGTAAAAATACATATTCAGTCACTGAAGCTATCAACACATTCAAGGTAAATAATAATTGATGTTCTTTGTTTTTTTAAAAAAATGACTGGCATTATTTGTTAAATGCGTCTAACTGAAAAGGAAAGTCTTCCTGCGCAATCCAATCCTTTTATTTCTCTGCCCATAAAAATCAAGACACAATTCTTTACTTTTACCACCATCACCTGTTGTCATAGAAACTATTGGAACACATAAGTACTGCAAATGACTGCAACTTCATTGAATGGACAGGGATGGAGATGGGTCCTGAAGGGAACACTTTAGTTTAAACAGGTGTGTTGATAATAATAGGGCTGATAAGAGGAATAATTCAAAACCACCCCAGTGTAGCATGAACAGCATCCATTATTATGCTAACAATATACTAAAAGGCTATTTACTGGACCTTTTGTTTATTTCATGGCATTGTTTTCCACAAGATATGCAAATGTGTCTGAAAACAAGGAGCTTGTTGTCATGGCGTGAATGAAACACCCTACTCAAATTCTGTACTAATTTGACTAGGATCCCTAGGAAAAGAATGGGAAAATGTTCTGTGTTTACCATCCCTTACAAAAACTAAGAGTACCACGTGCATATAGTCCTAATATGTCTCTCAAAAGCTTTCATCATCCAGTGAGTGTATCTGTAAAATTATGTCATAGCATCTAGAAAAATCAACTGCATTCTTTCAGCTTTATCTACAGCACTGTGCTGTTCGTCAGAATGAGAAGGTCACGTACAATACAAGGTATTATTTTTGTTCTTCACTCAAGCTGTAAAATGCCAGAAGAGCTTTGATTTGAAACTTGGAGAAAACAGTTATTCTTGCATCCTCTCTGTGGAATGCAGAAGCCTAAAACAGGTCCTTGGGATGTGTAAATGTCACTGAAATTCCGTTTTGAGAGAAACCATTGACACTCAAGTGACAGCAAGTAGCATTTTGCTTCTGGTTCAGTACAAATTACAGACAACTTGACATTTGGGACCTCAGAATACAAAAGCAGATGGAAACCCTACATGATCAACTGGCTTTTACAAAACCAGTTTTGATTTAAGACCGCTCTTTAGGGACAATTGGGGGGGGGGAGTGAGGGAAGGAAAGTGGAGGGGAGAGAGGAAAAAAACCAAAGGATTGCAAAGTTTCTAATTCATATTATTTTCCGCTCTATATTTAAAAACCAAAAGTGAGCAGTAATTTTCCCTGCAAGATATTAAACATAAATGCTATTGGCATATTCTTCAGTTGTTAGTGCACAGATTGTGTTCTCTAAGCCTCTGTTACATAAAACATAATAGAAAGCTAAGCGGTTCAAATAAGAAGAGATTGTAGCAGTTTTTCTGGTCTCTATTGTTGTTGTTTACTACAGATAAATTCCTACATTTGTTGTATGCTTTTACTTAAGTCTTGGCTCTTTTTGTCTGTCTTGCACATGAAACAAAAGCATTTGGGATGCCTGTTTCAAGAGGTCCGCTAGCTTGATTCTTCATTTTGAATATTTTTAGTGAAATAAGATAGACAGTGAGCAACAATGTCTTTATCTGATCTGTTTCTCTCCTCTCTCCCTCTCTCCCTCTCTTTTTTAACATAGCTCTAGGCTAATGGCAAACATAACACCTCCAGTTCAGTTGAGAAAATAAACAAGATAGGAAGTTAAAGTAAAGACCTGTCACGCCTGGGGCTGATTGTTAGAAGTGGAAATCAAGGGACACAGTTAACTGGGGAGTGTCAATAAATCCAAATGTGACATGTACCCTGCTGCTTCTTGTGGAACTATTTTAAACAACACCGTATCACAAAATATCTAAGATATAGACTGGATGGAACTATCTGAGATTTCCATAAACTGATGTGATCTTGCTGGAATGGGGAGTTGCATGATTATTTTGAACACTTTCTGAAGCACTGAACAATCGAGTTCTGGACACAGAAAGAATCGCTTTGTTGTTTTCATTTCTGCTTGCCATATGACAGCCTTTTCCAAACTGGTGCTTTCAAGTATGCGGAGAGTACAGTTCTTAATATTCCCATCACTCATGCTAGCTGGGAATTTGGGGAACTGCAAAGTCAACATATCTAGTGGATGCTAGGCTAGGGGAAACTGTATGTTCTAATCAAAAGCTATAATATCCTGGAGTAGAAAGTTAAGGAGCTGGGAGCACATGTAGTGTTTTCACCCAACCTTCCTGTTGATGTCAAGGGAGAAGAACGGAGATATAAACTATGACTAGAATAGAATTCTTTATTGGTCAAGTGTGATTGGACACACAAGGAATTTGTCTTTGGTGCATATGCTCTCAGTGTACATAAAAAGACAAGATACATTTGTCAAGAATCATGAGGTACAACACTTAATGATTGTCATAGGGTACAAATAAGCAATCAGGAAACAATCAATATTAATATAAATCGTAAGGATACAAGCAACAAGTTACAGTCATACAGTCATAAGTGGGAGGAGATGGGTGATAGGAACGATGAGAAGACTAATAGTAATAGTAATGCAGCCTTAGTGAATAGTTCGA
>QLTV01003280.1:745785-765150 GCA_003457575.1 Thermophis baileyi | reverse complement strand
CAAGAAGAAAACTCCAGGGCAGGAGGGTGCCAGGAGGGGGGGGAGGGAGAGAGGGAGGTAAGAAAAAAGAAAAAGAAAAAGAAAAAGAAAAAGAAAAAGAAAAAGAAAAAGAAAAAGAGAAAAAGACTTTTGCAGAATGGGAAGAATGCTGTATATCAATTTCATATATATAAATGTAAGCAGGGTTGCAACCGACAAAAACTTAATTGGACGCAATAGTTGAATCTCCATTAATGGTATGAAACCCATCTTAAGGTAAAATAAGGGCAGGAAGCAGAACTTTGCCCTCCAAGAGAAAGAAACAGTTGTTGCTATTGCTTACCAAATATCCATCATCTATTGCCAGAGGGCTGACCTCAGGAGGTACCCAGAGATCTTCTTCTCTTGCAGAATTACATATTTCTTCCTCCCTCAAAAAATGTAATGAATCGAAGTTATCTTATTGAGTTTATGTGTGTGACAGAGTAAAGAAACAACTTGCTTACAGAACCCCATAGATAGTGACTCCATGGTTACAGTCTCAAGGAATACAAAGGGGCAAGAAAGTTCACATCAGTTCCTGGTGAACTTAATGATTAAAGTAAAACATTAAATTGGTGCAGGCGATCTTTTCAACTCATTCAGCAGCAAAATCTGGGATTTAAAACAAAGCTTTCCTTCTTGTTTGCCAACAGCTGCTAGTAGCTCAGTTCCCTAGAAGCCTGTGCTCAGCTTCCTAAACTTAACAGTGTATACTACTCCTATTGAATTTCACCAGGATGAAATCACTTGAGCAGATTCAAAATGTACTGGCTGGTCCCAGTGACATAAAAGTCAATCAGGTTTCCTATTAATTTGATTTAAAAAGGGACTGTGAAGGTACCCCTCTGTACTTAAAAGAGGAAATGCTAAAAAATATCCAATGGCTTGTGGAGCTGCTGCTGGACAGCAACAATTCCCCTTCCTTTCCCAAAATTATACTACAAAAAAACAGCTTTTTCTATAAAATACTTAAATTCCCAGACATATATACACAGACACATTTATTCATGTGCAGACAAATGTATGGGGTTGTTCATAGTTATATCCCGTTATGGAACATGCAGATCTCAGAGATTTGGTCCTCCAAACATCAAGACTCGCTGGCATAAGCTACATTCATGTACACCCAAGTGTGCAAGAGTCTTATGCGCAACACAAATTGCTAGAAAATGAAGAGTTCCAGACTGCGTGCCAAAGAAATGACATGCTCTTGGAAAAATGTACATAACTTCTGTGCAAAGCTGAAGCATGCATGTGTACAATAGGTCAGGCTAACGTTAGCAGACAAAATGAAAAATTAGAAGTCTTTACATAGATTAATACATAATAATATACTTTCTCCCTAAACAAGGTCAATTAATCCTCCCAAAATTGTAACAAAGCGTTCCCCTCGAGTGCATGTTTTCTGTTTGAATAATGGTAAGGTTTGTTAAATGCCAACATCTTCTCTCCCAGATCATGACCTGCCTTAAGTCATCATGAGATGTTTCAGGAGGAGGAAAAAAAACGAGCCTTTGCTTGGTATCTTGCTAATGGAAAGAATTGTGCATAGTGCCCAATCAAAAAGAAACCGTTGTAATGATTAATGGCTTCAGCTGTCATATTAAACTACCATGTACACTGAAAAGTGCCTTTTCTTTTTCTTTTTGTCAGGTGCAGTTTTACTTGAAGAGTCCGTGTCCCTGTTTAGTTGTGATCCCTTTTTGAAAATAATTGGTGCGGTTTGATTGATAACGTATATTCCTCCTTAAAGAAAGCAAACTATTTTTCATAATCAGAACCTGAATGTGTAATGAGCATTCTGGCATTGCCTTTAGCATCAGGTCTGTCAAACTGCACCGTTATTTCCATATTGATGCAAACTAAGATATTACACTCCCTCATTACACTGACATAGCATTTCTTTCAACAGTCAGCTTCCAATCATGCATTCCTTGCAAACAAAATTACCTCCATCTTCTCTTTTCCTGCGAAATGAACTAGTCTTGGAAATGTACCCCTAACAAGCTCATCAACTAATTTTTAGGAAATGTTTGAACCATTTTAACAGTCTCAAGGAAAACAAGATTGAAAAAGTTGTTAACCGAGTGGCAAACATAAAGAGAAATGAACAGGCAGCTGCTTGACTTAACATTAGCATACTTTATGCTTTATCAGAGTTACAATAGAATGTATTTTGCAAGCACCAAAAGAAAACATAGTTTTATTTATATAAGACAAACAGCCTCATTTAGAATATATATACACACTCGAATAGATAACAACAGCGTGGAAAGTGTTTTTAAAAAGGCCTTTTCTCTGCATCCTGCCTCTTGTGTTAGGAATCTCTTACATGGGACCAGCAAACAAATTCTTTAAATCAGGTTTTTAACTGCTACACGGCAGAATCAGACTATGTTCCTGGTCAGGGTCATTCATTCATTCATTCAAGCTGACTGAAAATTGAAATGTTTCAGAACAAACAAAGAACATTCCACTTAAATGCTAAGGCTTTACAATGAAGTGAGGAAGATGTATACTGACAAACTGATTTAACACACTAAAGATGGAGATAAAAACAAGAGGGACTTTCACAATTGCTAGACCACTTAAAAAAATTAACATGCAGTGGGCTAAGCTTATTTTCCTACAAAGCAAACACAGTTGACTAATGGAACTTGCTGCCAGCAGAGAGTTGCATCCAATTAACCCCTCTTGCTGATGGAATGGTTTCTGTCAGCAAAATGAAGAACAAGGGCATTTCCCTCCCAAAACAGCCCTCTGCACCCTCAAAAAGAAAGAACAAGGAGGCAAAATACCATGAGCAGCTTCTGAAGAAATCTCAGTCCTTTTAGATGTACTGTGGTAAACATCACTGATATTTTATAAATAAATCTTAGGTTCTCTCATACTTTCTCGCTCATCTCCAATCCAGGACTTCTGGTTCTATGCTGCTGGGTAGAAGTGTGATATATGTTTCACCGTCCCTCACCTCCCTCATAGGTGCAAAGCTCCTCTTTTCTATATACACCCTTTAATTTCTCCCTGAAAAGGGTGGAGAGAGGACAATGTCCTCCTAGAGCCTCCCAGTTGACCTCAGTACACAAGTTCCACCCCATGGTGGAAGTCACATTACTAGGAGACTCCATCCTTTATGTCTCATCCTGTAGAATTAGGACAGCCTCCCCTTCTCACATCACCCCCATCAAATTAAAGCCCACCTCTTCAATGGTTAAAGATATATTTCTCTAATGCAGTCCCCCAAAAGATCTCCTTTTCAGAAGAAACTGGAGCACTCTCTCCAAATTATATGCAGTTGGCCTATTTCAAATCCCATCAAAATGCTCCTTTTCAAAAGGCTGAATGTGGGTCTGTCCCACAAGTAGGGAGCTAAGTTTATGCATGTGGTGAGAGAGGCCTAAGTTTATGCATGTGGTGAGAAAGGGAGTTAGGATTCCCCCATTCTCTGTCCCTCTACCACTGATCAGCACCCAGTTTGATTTTTCCACATGCACCTGGCAACTGAGAAATAAAATTAGTATTTAAAAATGTATCTCAAACTTTATAGAGCATCTATTTATGTAGAAAGAAATCATTGTTATTAATGAAATAACAAACCATTTCTGTATCACCCCCATGACATAAATATCTCTGGGAAACTTGTATTAAAAACAATTATCATAAAAATAAAACATATGATAAATATAAAATCAAGTGCAATGTATCATATGTTATGTCAAGAAGCAAAGCTCACAGTGGTTCCTAAATTAAAACCAGAAAGTTGTAAATAACATGAAGGGGGTTTTTTCCCCAAAGATGTAAGGAATTAGAAGTAGTATCACCAAAAAGAGTGCTGGAATAATATCAAACTATATTTTTGTGAAGATTTTTCCAAAACTGTCCTGTCTTTCCTTCTAGAGATAAAGGTTTAAATTAACTGAACTCCCAAATACAGTGAGAAAAAAATCTGTTTATATCAATAAAGGCAGACTAAAACTATTCTTCATATTATTAAATCACAGATTTTAAATTATGGTTAATGAACAGGTAGCTTCATTCTCAGGTGCTCAGAACATAGAGCATAGATTAGCTATTCAACAGATCTCCGTCAGTGGTGGGTTGCTACCGGTTCACCCCGGTTCGGGTGAACCGGTAGCAGCAGCGGTGGGAGGCTCCGCCCACCCGCCTGGACATCATCTCAGACAATCTGCGCATGTGCAGAAGGTTCTGTGCATGCGCAGAAGGACCGCGCGCGAGCACACGTTCACAGTTCCGAACCGGTAGCGAAGGTAAGTGAAACTCACTACTGATCTCCGTGAATGTCTATGGAGATTGTCAATCATCCAGGTCATGGTTGTCCAAAAGGTGTTTTTTTTTCCCCAAAAGGCAACTGGACTAAAAATCCAGTTGCCTTTTGGAAAAAAAAACCACCTTTTGAATGCTTGCAAAAATAAGGAGATGTATTCCAACTGAAATTAACCTCTTTCTCCACTGAGTTCAAATATTCCAAGGATTAAAACAGCTTAAAATTTTGAATCATCTATTCAGAATTAAAATCGTCATCATGACCACTCTTACTTCACCAATGGTTTATATTCTTAGAGCCTGGATATAACAATAATATCAAATGTCAATCTTTGGTCAACAGTATTTTACATCTATGTTTACACCAGTTTGTTTCTGGGCCTGAGTCCCAATCTGCCCCAAGCTTGATACAAGTCCCAAGATTCTTGGAACCAGGAGGCCCCATATGGTCAGTATATGATTGCATTTGTCTGAGCTCATCCTCAAGAGCACACTGTCCTGAGGCAGAAGAAGCAGCTGGCAGATTTATAGAGGCAATACCTGTCTTGTGCATTTGTGAATTTTGAGAATGAAATGTTACCAACCATGTACTGATGTGTGCAGAATATAACTTGCCACTTCCAGTACTAAACTTCCAATTAGATGGGCCTCAGTGAAGTTGCTGTACTGTATTTAATTATAGATTTCAGATTTCATAATGATCCTTAGCAAAATTAAGTGTGTGGATTCATGCTAGTGAAACTAGACTAAGCTTATATTTCATAAAACTTATAATTCAACTGATTCACATATGCTATTCACACATATTATTCATTCTGGAATTCGGAATGCCATCCTAAGTTCATTAAATGCAAAGAATTAGAATTTTAACAGTTTCTCCAGCACAGAAACACTTCCAGTTTCTTTCAGGGTGCTACTCATCACCTTTAAAGCCCAAATAACACAGGGCCAGGCTGTCTATGGCAGGGGTCTCCAACCTTGGCAACTTTAAGACTTCTGGGAATTGAAGTCCACAAGTCTTAAAGTTGCCAAGGTTGGAGACCCCTGGTCTATGGCACTGCCTTTCCCGAAGGACATCTACCCATCCTACTATCAAATAGGATGGGCAGGCTACTAGTTCCTTCCTCTAAATATTAGTATATGATGGGAGCTAGGAAGTGTGTCTTTTCTGAAGCAGCTCCTGTCTATGGAGTATTCTGCCCTGTGAAGTTCAGCAAGTCTTCATCCTCCTTTTTGTTAAGTTACTAAGTCATGCCCAATTCTTCGCAACCCCATGGACCATGGCAACCAGGCTCCCCTGTCTTCCACTGTCTGCTGGAGTTTGCACAAATTCAAGATCATTGTGTCAATGACACTATCAAACCATCTCATCCTCTGCTGACCCCTTCTCCTTTTGCCTTCAATCTTTCCCAACATCAGAGTCTTTTCTAATGAGTCCTTTCTTCTCTTTTGGTGGGAAAAGGATTTGAGCTTCAGCTTCAGTATCCGTCCTTCCAAAGAACAGTCAGGATTGATTTAGTTAGGATTGATTGATCTGATCTCTTTGCAATCCAATGAACTCTCAAAAATCTTATCCAACATTATTCTCCTAGTCTTCCATAAAACTCAGAAGATCTGGCTTTTCTCCCAAGCACTAGGTAAGATTATGACTGCAAATCAGAAGTTTGACTTGGCACCAGGTTTTTGTTGTTTTTAATGTGTTCATTTTATAATTTTACCATGTTTTTAATGCTGTTTCAACTTTTGACTGGGAGCCACCCAGAGTTTGTTATAAAATGGGCAGTTATATAAATGCTTTAAATAAATAAATAAGCTCACCAGCTACATTTACAACTCCTTTGCAGCTGTAAAAATATTACAAAATAGAACCCGTTGAGAGCTGCTGCCATAATAAGTAAAGAAGGTGAGTGGAAAATGGTAACTGAAATAAGAAAAATGATAGAGAAACTAACAGATATCAAGAATCAGAAATAGTGGAATGAAGAAAAAGAAAAACAAGGTAATCGAAATTCAAAGGGAGAGAAACAGAGATGAGAGGTTAAGAATGTTAATAGCAACTGAATTGTTGAAAAATGGCCAAATTGCATATAACGATAAACCACATTATGGAAAATCTAGCTTGACATGCTAAATCTGAATCCTGGCTTATTACATTCAAATTCTGTTTCTGACTGACCACTTCTAAGTGTACCAAACTCTGAATTAAAACTTGCTTCTCTGGTGAAGGTCAGCAGAAATCCTAGTTCAGATTAGGATGAACTCTAGATGAATTCCTGATTACCAAATTCACAAAAACACAACTGCATAATGTACAATATGTTATTTGCACATAGGCAATCAATTATGGTTTTGCAGAGACAACAAAATTTGTATCCATACTTTAAAAAAAAGAAATTTAAAAAAATATAATTGAAGATCTAATGTTACAGTTCTGTGGCACTATTGCCTTTCACTATGCAGTAAATTTCTAGGTGAGTGAGGGAGTGAAAGACAGGAACTGGTAATATCTGCACAATTCAAGTGGATAGGTAACCTAAATAACATATAATGTGAACACTCTAAACTAGGAAAAAGCCCTGTTTTGGGTCATTATGAAAAGACTGAAACACAACAATTTGAATCTTCCTCCTGAAATGCTAGTTTTTTCTCTTCTCTTTTGGGAATAATGGCACTTTCACAATTTTAATAACCTCTATCCCGACATACATACATGCATATGCACAATCTAAGTTCTGACACAAGTCCTAGACATTGCCTTTCTTGCTTCAGCGAGAATCCATTATACTTTCATACAAAACTAAGACATTTACTTTCTCCATCTACACCAAAAATTTATCATACTGCAGCATGTATGCAGGTGTCAGACTGATTTTTCCTAAGTAGAGACTTTTCTCAAAAGAAGAATGGACGTGACCTTTCTGAATCTGTTAATCTAATCATTGGAGAATGGGAAAGCTCTCTGTGTATGCTTGTTTTCTTGCTTGCACAACTAGAATTCCCTAACTTTATGATTTTAAGCCATTGTCAGATCTTCACTATCAACAGGGGAAGGGTGGGGGTAAAGAAGCCAAGCTGATGTATGTGCTGCCCACGCTAGCAGTGACCATATTTACAATTACTGAACACCTGAAGGAGGCTGGAGAGACTAACACGTTTGGTGATGTTCAAGGATAGGGCAAGCATTTCAGGCAAGAACGCTTATCTATGCAAATAGAATGCCTAACATATTTCAAGTGCTATTATCTTTGGTGTAGGAGGTACTTAGAACATCATTTCTAGTCAGTGCTTAGTATAATATAAACTAGTAAAATGCCCTTTTATAAGAAATCTGGGTATAAAGCTTAAAGTATCAAATTAAAATGAATAAATACGATCTATTAAAACTACAAATTCCAGGGAATATGATATCTAAAGTACTTCAGAGACACCCCCTAAATTAAATCATCTCTGGCCATAATTGCATGATTTTGTAAGCATTGCACAACAATTAAGACACTGACACAGCAAGTCCATGCAATCTTGGGTTATCAGGTTCCCTTTTTTTGATCAATATCCCAATAACATTTGTGCTAGCTGGAACAAAATGTAAGAAACGGGAGAAGCATCATTATTCCTTTAGGATTGATCATAAGAACATAGCCATGCTGGATCTGGCCAACTGCCAGCTTAGTCCAGCCCTTTGTTTCTCATAGTGGCCAATCATATGCCTCTGGGGATGCTCACAGAATTGGTGGCATGTCCCTCTCCTGCCAGTGTTCCCCTGCAATTAACTTGGAAGCATATTATCCCTTCAACTCAGAAATAATTGGTCTTCAAGACCAATAACTGCAGAGATATGTCCCCCATAAATTTATCCAATCCTGTTTTAATGCCATCCAGGCTAATAGTCATTAGCACATCTTATCATAATGAATGTCAAGGTTAATTATGAGATCTATGTAGAAGTACGTTCTTTTCTCTGTTTTTCCAATAAGATTCATTAGAAAATATCTAGTTCCAATGTTTTGAGAGGGGGAAGAAATTCCTCCCTGGCTACTTTCTTAAGGCCTGATATAAACTTTGACCATGTTCCCCCTCAGTTCTCTTTTCACAAGTTGAAAAGTTCCAAATGTTCTAGCTTTTTCTTACAAGAAAAGTCTTTGAGCCTTCTGGTCATTTTAATTAACTTTTGAACTATTTCATTTAAAAAAAAATGTATCTAAAACAAAAAATATATTTATATTCAAAAGAGATAATATTTATAGAACTTTCTGAACTGTTCCAGCTTTATTGGCCCTTCTCCAGAATTGTCAAACATAGTAACTTGAATTATATGTGGTATTCTAGATATACATTTGTATAATGATGTTACAATGATGGCAATTTATTTTCATTTTTTTCTAATTATCTCTAGCATGCTACTTTCTTTTTCACAGTTGCCATACACTGAGTTCATTGGGTTCTCCAGTCTGACTCCAAGGTTAGGTACAAAGAATTCTTCCTGGTTAGGTACAGAGAATTCAGATTCCATCAAAGGCAGAGGTGGGATTCAGCAGGTTCTGACCAGTTCTGGAGAACCATTAGAGGAAATTTTGAGTAGTTCGGAGAACCGGTAAATAGCACCTCTGACTGGCCCCATCCCCATCTATTCTCTGCCTCCCGAGTCCCAGCTGATCGGGAGGGAATGGAGATTGGAAATGATTAGAAAATACTGAAACTTAAAAATATATCATTATGTATGTCAGAAAGGTCATTCTTCACTGAAAATGTTGATTCAATTTCAAAATTAGAGAGAAATTTGAAGTAACCGGATGACAAATCAAAGTATGTGAGATGTAGATCACCAGAATAATGTCATGTAATGTAGATCACTTGAATTTATTGTAAACTTCTTTTCAGAGATCTGATTGTTAGGGATCAGATTGTTGAAGAAAAAGTCTAGCTCTAGAATTGTTTTGTTTGTATCTTTTCACAAAGAGATTGTGCAAAATAAAAAGGATCATTAAGCTTTAAATTAGATTTTGAGAAAATCAACATATTTAGCTTTGGGTATACACAGTATCACACATAATGTTATTACTTTTTTGTTTGTTTGTTTAAGGCAGAGAATGGGTCAGAGACTCTCCTGTCCTTAATTGTTCTGTGGAAATAATGACTTTAGATTCAAAAGCAATACTTCAGGTAGAAGTTGTGCATTTCAATTTGCGTGCTGATGACTGCTGCTAAATAACAAGTAGTAGGAGTTTCCCAAATGAACCTTTTTAGTTTTAGAATGGATATTTATCTCGAAGACCAGAAACAAACTATGATCTCAAAATCACTCTAATGTATATCTTCATTGGGTTCTCCGGATTTAAAAGGTATACATTAAAATACCAAATGCTTAAAAGGTGGATTGTGATAATGAAAGTCTATTTGTTTAAAAAGTTTTTAAGACTATAATTCTGTAGAGCAGGGGTGTCAAACTCAAGGCCCACGGGCCGCATCTGGCCCGCGGGGTGCCTAAATCTGGCCCGCGGGGCCACCCTGGAAATAGCAAAGGACCGGCCTGTGGTGCCTCTGCCAGCGGAAACGGAGCTCAGGACACGCGCCCCCTGAGCTCTGTTTTCGCTGGCAGAGGGTTGCAGGAGGCCGTCGCAGCCAAAAATGGAGCTCAGGAGCCTGTTTTCGCTGGTAGAGCGCTTGGGCCACCATAGGCACCCCTGACACAAGTGATGTTGAGCTGGCCACGCCCACCCCAGCCATGCCACCCCCGCCCCTCAAGGTCAAACACAACCCTGATGCAGCCCTCAATGAAATCGAGTTTGACACCCCTGCTGTAGAGTATATACTTATGTGGAAGAAAGTTCCACTGCACTCAATAGGACTATTCAAAATATGTAGAATATAAAGTTGAATTTCATGCCACTTATCTAGGTGTGAGCCCTCCTAAACTCAAGGAGATTCACTTCCAAGTACATAGGATGTATAATTGTATTGTAAATGTCTATTTAAATTTCATATTTGCAAGTATCTCAGATTTAAAGAGCTATGATGCAAACATTAAAAGCATAGTGATCTTTATGTCTTCTCTCTAGATAAATAATGGAGCTCCTATTTTCCCCCCAGTGAGGAACTGATCAGCTATATCCAGAATAGTAATATAACGTGGAAAATAATTTTTTTAAAAAAGAACCACAACTGGAGGATGGTGTTACATTTTGAAAAAGAGAATGACATGATAGAATTGGTTATGCAGATATAACACAGGGGATTAGAACAAAACAGTTAAGAAGAGAAAGTGCTCAGTGGAAAAAAAATAGGATGGTAGCCAATACGGAAATTATCATCATAGCCTATTTTTCTATAAATATGCCTTCCCAAAACGTAATGTTTTTTGTTTATTTGATGGCTTGTTCTTAGTTTTATAAAACATGTTTTTGCTTCTCTCAGTTTTCTTTTCCTAGGAGTAGTTCTTTGGTGATCCTAGGGTTTTTTTGGGGTGGAGGGAAGGGTTGTGATCCTAGGCATAGGTCTTTGCTGTGTCCTGTACATTTTTTCTTTTGGCAATCTGCTCTCCTGTTTTGGCCTGCAGTAGCTTTGTTACACTGATGATATCCAGGGCTGCCTTTCTGTTTCCTCATATCTTCCTCTACCCTTACTAATATTTCTAACTGCCTTACAGCTATTTCTGCTTCAATGATTTGTCATAATCGCAAACTCAGTATGCAGAAAGCAGAATTTATTGTATTGTCCCCTAAACCACTTTCACCTCCATGCTCTCTTTCTCTCTCAAATGATAGCATTACTCTTCAGTGTTCTCAGCAAGGCAAAAGCTAAAATGTTATCTTTGTTTCATTATCTCCCTTCCTTCTCTGTCCTAGCCTATTTTAGTAGCTAGCTGAAATCTGTCATTTCTCTGCCTGTTATATTAATTATAATCATTATTATTTAACCACCATCAGAAACAGTAATTCCATATTATTCCATTGAATATAATTACATTTTGCAGACTGATCATCCCATTTCTGAGTACGAAAAGGCAATCCTTCTATTTATTGATGAGGGTTCCAAAATTCAGCAAGCAGAAGGATGGAAATTGTTCTAGGTGTCCAAATAGCTGATCTAAACTTCCCTTTCAGCTCTCCTCATCCCTCCTCTGCCCTAGTGGTTTTGTTTGGTTTGTACTTAAGATCAAGGTTTCCTAGCCTTGAAATGTGCTGGCCATGGACAATACTGGGAGGGTAGAGAGGCTATCTAAAATTATATTTTTGCTCTGAAGTTAAAGCCATTTTCTCCGATTTCAGAAGAATGAAATCAAGTGCCCTTTTGTTCTGCTGCTTCATTTTTCCCCTTCATACAAGCAACAAAATAAGCTGAGAAAGCACTTGAAAACAAGCCAGGATTGGATTCCAGCTTTAAACCAAACTTTAAAACCAACCTACAAAAAATTTCAATATTCCCTGAATTGCCAGAGTACTATGCATTGCTGGATCTGAACTTCATTCAATAATTGGCATTGCCTTTTGCTTGTTTCCACCCACAGAGATCAATCCAGAGAATTTTGTGCACAGAGATAGCCCATATATTGCCTACTGTGCAAAAGGATATATACACAATTAAACTACTTCAAGTGTGTGCATATATTTCATTTCCATTTGTGTTTAGTGTATCATGTAACGTCTTGAGTGACTGATTACAAATCACTCCTCTATAACTCACCTGATTTTCTTTTCTATTCTTGGATTTTTCTCTCTCCATTATTACCCATAATTGGATAATCTCTCTCAATTTTCCTTACAGAAGACTGGAGATAGGATTTCTGTTTAACTTTAAATATCTACAATCAGACAGGATATTGCTGCATTTTAAAATAAGACAATGACATTTAATGACTTTCATTTTTTCCTATGCGGGAGATTAATTTATGATCTGAGTCAATATTACTTTTAAAATCTTTCTCTTTACTCTGTCCTTCCAGTGATTAAACTCAAAGATCATTTTATTTTGAATTTTGAATTTTATATCTTTCACTGTGTACATCAAGGTTAGAATTTTCCGCTCAATATCTAATTATCTTGTTTACAAATTTGCTTCAAATTAAGCATCCAAACATTATTAGCTTCTTATATAACAAACTTATGCAGCTTTCTAAAAAATAATATAATGGATCTCTTTGTGTTCCCTGAGAGTATGTGAAGAGCCTAGAAGGTGTGATTAAGCTATTTCCCACTAATTACTATTAGTATCATCAACCATCATTCAGGTAATACAAAGCCTATCTTTATTATTATTATTCTATGACACTGGATGAATATAGATGAGAATAGAGGAAAAATGAACTTCAATCTATAATCTTAAATATATAGATATAAATGTCTCATATCACAGCATTCACAATGGTAAAACAATGTGGAAAATTCACATTGCACAACTGTGTAATGTTTCCTCCTTTACTGAAATGTAAAATCTTGGTACTACAAGCCCTAGAATTCTCTGTCAGTGTAACTAGCATATTAGTGCATGATGACAACTACCGGTAGCTATATTTTCCAACATATTTATTTATCCAGCCACACAGACCTCTTTCTAATTATTAACTTCCAATAAAGTTTGAATCGGGGCATTATCATCTTTTGATGTTTCACATGTCATTTCTTTGGTTAATATTAATATAGAAACAATCCTAAAGTTAATTTTTGACAGTACAACCTGAATGGGATGACATTTCTCTGCCATTTTCATAAAGATACTTTTTAAAATATGTTATTTGGGAACCTGGGTATTTTCCGTAACAAGGGGATTGTCTGGGCATGAACATTACACTGTTTGTGAGTATTGTTATATAAATTTGCTTTAAAACTTGTGATGCTGTTCCTCACTACTGGTATAATATATAGAGAGGAGGAGGAAGAAGAGAAGGAGGGGGGAGGGGGAAATCTGCCAAATGATTCCTTATCTCCCTGTGCCAGATAGGCAATTGGAGTTTAGACTCTTCCATCTATATGGTTGGATAGAAAGAAGCAGCAACTCTGTTCTAACTGATGATCATTTGTGATCAGCACCTTGGAGAGGTGATAGGTCCTGATATCCAAGGCTTGGGTTTATCTAGAACAGAGGTCTTCAAACTTGGCAACTTTAAGACTTGTGGACTTCAACTCCCAGAATTCTCCAGCCAGCTATGCTGGCTGGAGAATTCTGGGAGTTGAAGTCCACAAGTCTTAAAGTTGCCAAGTTTGGGGACCCCTGATCTAGAATCTGTTCCTTTGTTTTGGAAAAACAGTACAGTTAGTCCTTGACGCACGACCACAATTGAGCCCAAAATTTATGTAGTTGAGAATTTGTTAAGTGAGTTTTGCTCCATTTTACAACATTTCTTGCTACAGTTGTTAAGTGAATCACTGCAGTTGATAAGTTAGTAACCTGGTTGTTAAGTGAATCTGGCTTCCCCATTGACTTTGCCTGTCAGAAGGTTGCAAAAAGTGATCACCTGACCCCTGGGAAGCTGCAATGGTCATAAGTATGAACCAGTTGCCAAGCATCTGAATTTTGATCACATGATCATGGAGATGCTGCAAAAGATATAACTGTGAAAAATGGTTATAAGTCACTTTTTTTTAGTACTGCTGTAACTTTGAATGGTCACTAAATGAATTACAGGACTACCTGTAATTAATCTGGTAGTTTGGTTGGTAGGTTGGTTGGTAGGTAGGTAGACACACACACACGCACATGAACAGATAAAAAGACATGTAAACACTAAAGAGATGAGAATTTAAAGAAAAGAAAGAGGAAGGATTAGAATAGCAGGGCTTAGTGTAAATTGGAAAAAAATAGCATTCCTTTTTATTTCTTGTTTACTGTTTATATCCTGTCATGTATATTCACCAATATGACATGTCTATATCAAAATGGCAGCCAGGTATTGAGGAAATGTGAGAGTACTTGATGCTATATAGTGATTATCACGATAATCTAGAAGATACACGGTGTTTGGGTTTTACTTAGAATTTAATGATGGCAGTTCTTACATATTCAAATCAATAATAACATTCCAAATGTCTTCAATGAGATCAAATTTTCATCCAATTAATTTCTTCTGTTCCAAAGCTACAGGACATAGTTCTGTCTTTTATGTGTTCATTTGAATCTCTGAAGACAAAAATTGCTCTATGATCATTAATATGAAGCAAGCCATCTGGTGCTGATATTTTTCTCTTTGTTGGTTAAGGAAACAATCCTAATGTTGCAATTATTATAAGCATGATTTTTATTAGTTAATTTTCTTAAACAATCAAACGCAGAGAAGAGAATGAGATGTGGCATGACAGATTGTAGCTGTTGTATCTAGTGGCCCCAAAGGCAGCAATTTATGTCTTAAAAATGCACTAATTATACATGTCTGTTACTGCCTGTAATGGCCCCCAAATGGTTAAGAATGGAGCATACTGACACCAAATATTGCTGCAAAAGTACTAATCATTAAAATGAAATGTAGATTGCTTTTTATGTTTGGTGCAGTGTTGTGCCACTTAACCGAACAGAATTATAAGGTGATGTTGATCCCCAGATGTAAAAGAAGTAAGTGTTTATAGACATTAAATGGAAACTGCCTGGGAAATGTGACAGCACTTCCTAACGGCACTGTCCCAAAGCTTGCTATGGTGTAACATCTCCTTGTCCACTTCTACGTTTTTCCATGCACACACATTTATGGAAAGTTTCTCTGCAGTTTTATGAGTGATGTTGAAGCCCATTTTATAATTTGGATGCAAGATTTGCATGCCTGATTTATTTCTGTCTTAAGGGATTAATTTGCAGACAGGGATGTTGAAATGGGCACCGTTGTGGATCTTCTTATGATTTAACAAACAAACATCAGCATCGTCCTTAACTCAGCGATGGCCATATGAAATCATTGTTTTCCGTATTAAAGATATGATGAACCGTTTCTATTATTGATTGCAGCTGCTGATGGAATTGTTGAATAGACAGCCTCTGGCAGGAATGTCCCATGTCCATTGTTTTAGATAGTCATCTGCCTGGTTTGTAGCCTAGTGGAAAAATTCTACCACTATTTGAACACCTTTGTAACACTTTGCATAGGCAATCTGGAATATTGTACATGTAAGATAAAAAGTTAATTCATGACGTGTTTTATTCACAAAAATTATGTTCACAAATCTTCAAATATGCTTATGCAAATTGGTCCTGTGTGACTTCTAGTCCCCAGAAACTGTTAGACAACAGTTACAGCTGTTATTGAGAGAATGATTGTGGATGCTCTTACAAAATGGTTGCCTTTGCAGATGTGGCTAATCATAAAAGAAATTTCTACCCTCTTAGAAGGGCCCACTTCTCAACAATGGCTGTAAGCATGCATCATTCTCTTTTCTAATGAAGATCTATGTGGGAATTAAGATTATACTCAAGTTGGGGCTTTGCTTTGTACTAGATTAGCTTCCTATTAAGAAAAAAAGATTCTTACAGGATTCTACAGCAATCTGTAGGATAAGGACCCAGGCCGGCATGCAGAGAATGCCATCGACAACACTGATGATCACAGGGATCAATTTGGCATCCAGGGACTAAAACAATCTCAGACATTTTCAGATACAACAAATGGTGAAACAGTATGCCAAACCCAATTTATTCTTCTTAATAATGGGGTTTTTCCCTACACCAAGGAGATAACAGCTTGAAAATATTGGATAATGAAAGTATTCTTTTGATAATTTGTTCTTATAAAAGCCCTAGAACATGGGTGTCAAAATCGCCACGTCACGTTGCCGTCACGTGACGTATCGCGACATTTTTCCCCTTCACGGAGCTGGGGTGGGCATGGCCTGCACATGACGCAACCGGCCCACGGGCCACTAGTTTGACATCCCTGCCCTAGAAAGTAGACTAGTAATTATAACCATATTATAGATATGAACTGAGAAATAATCTGGTTTTGAAATATTGCTTAATGGTATCCTGCAAGCTCATGGCTAAATTCAAATTACAACAAGTTTCTAAGTTCATGTTCTTAAAACTATGTTACATTAGCTCTTTCATTGTTTAGCATTACTTTTACTTTTCCTGCTTAGGACTTACTTGCCTCAGGTAGACTCCAGGTTTCTTGTATGCCCATGGCAACTTTGCACCTGTTCCTAGGAAATATGTGATGGACTTCTTTTTTTTTAAAAAAAGAGGCTTATATAAGTAATCTCTCTTTTCCTTCTTGGAAAACGCAAATTGTAAAACTTCCAAGAAATTTAGTGTTTTGCCAGATCCCTTTCTGGACAGGGATTACTAGACCGGGGGGGGGGACGGCCATTTGAGTGGAGTGTGTGCACCCCCAGGCCAACAGCTAGCCACGTCCCGAAAGGGCACGGCTCTTGGTGACTGGCAGAGCCACGCCCTGCAAGGGCACGGCTATTGAGGCTCGTCCCACTGGGACACAGCCTGGCAAGAGACATTGCCAGATTGCCTTGGATTACATCTGACTTATCAACTGGCATCTGACTTAAGTCTCATTTCTCTGACCGTGGGGTGTACCTTGCCTGTTCAGCGTGAGAGGTTGCCGGGTGGTGCCTATTGACATGGCGTCCAAGGCCTCCTGTTCCACTTCGTCTGAGACTGCCAAAGGACATCGTGGCCGCCATAGGTCGTCTGACTCTGACCAGCCTGCTTCGTCCAAGGCACAGCCCTCTAAGGCTAGGGCAGCCAAGCCGGGCAGTGTGGCCAAGCAGCGTCGCCACAAGAAGTTAGATAAACTGTATGATAAGGCGGCATCTAACCGTCGGGCTGCCAGTTCCGCCCCGGCAGCAGCGGATGTGAGGTCTCCTACACTTGAGACTACCGTGTCAACAGTTGGGGATTCCAACATGGACACTGTTCCCGCTAACTCCAATTGTCAACTTTGGGGCCCAGAAGGGAGCTTCCTTCCCTTGTCTACAGATGCCGCGGGGACCTCGGTCCAACGGAATACGACGCCAGAGGCCAGCTTTACTCCCATGGCCGCCGGCCTTCGGCCCTCAGAGGTGTCCGGTTCGGCAATTCCGGCCGACATGAAGGCTATTGTGGCAGAGGCAATTAGGCTTGGTATTGCGGAAGGCCTTCAGCAGTCCAGACAACACGCTTGGGGTGTTGCCGGCACCCTTTCTAGACAGGGCTATGACGAGGAATATATGGAGGACGACTATGCTCAGTCTGTGGGTCAGGGATCGGACAGGTCGGCTGATGATGATCAGTCTCTAGTTTCTGCTCGAGACTGCAACTCTGACCTGGAATTGTCAGATGATGACGACGTTCAACTTGAGACGCCGTCGG
The DNA here is from genome assembly GCA_003457575.1 of Thermophis baileyi. Classification (NCBI taxonomy): domain Eukaryota; kingdom Metazoa; phylum Chordata; class Lepidosauria; order Squamata; family Dipsadidae; genus Thermophis; species Thermophis baileyi. The sequence goes on along the minus strand of QLTV01003280.1, from coordinate 747,570 downwards.
TAGTCGGTTTGTTTCCGATCCATCTATTCCGGCCCCTACTCCATAAGGCCAAAATTGCAGTGGGTTTGGCCCCACCCAATTCCGAGCCGGAGCAACAACAGGCTCAGGATTTGACGGACCCTCTCTTTCTAGAGCGCACGTCAGAAGCTGAGATGGTCCCCTCGCCAAAAATGTTTGTAGACATTATCGCGAGGCAGTGGTCCTCTCTGGGTGGGGGTCCCAGCCCTTCGTCAGCTGAGAAGAAGCTGTATAACGTGGCTCCAGATTTGGCCAGGTCCTTGCAGGTGCCACAGGTTGACGTGCCGGTGGCAGCGCTATATGCATCTACCAGCTTGCCCGGGGACCCGGCGGAGTCATTACGCCCTGAGGACCACCGATCGGAGCAATCGCTTCAACGGGCTCACCACGCAGCGGCGTGGGCGATCAGGGCGTCCACCACAGCGTCTTTCTTCTCCAGGGCCTCTCTCATTTGGCTGAGACAGCTGATGGATGGGATTCCGACCACTGATAAGCGACCGGTGGCAGCGCTATATGCATCTACCAGCTTGCCCGGGGACCCGGCGGAGTCATTACGCCCTGAGGACCACCGATCGGAGCAATCGCTTCAACGGGCTCACCACGCGGCGGCGTGGGCGATCAGGGCGTCCACCACAGCGTCTTTCTTCTCCAGGGCCTCTCTCATTTGGCTGAGGCAGCTGATGGATGGAATTCCGGCCGCTGATAAGCGTCTCAAGCAGGACGTCAATAAACTGATGGCGGCTGCCCAACTGACTGCGGATGCCACATTGAATGCGGCATGCTTCGCGTCCCGGTCTATTGGGGCTACGGTGGTGGCTCGGAGGCTGTTATGGTTGAAGAATTGGCAGGCGGATGCCCGCCATAAATGGCGCTTGGCCATGGCCGCCTTTGCGGGAGATGCGCTGTTCGGGGAGGGCTTGCAGCCTTTGTTGTCCGAGACAGAGACCACAGGAAAATATTGCCGTCAGTGACCAGACGCCCAGATTTTCTGCCTGCCCCTTACCCAAGAAGGTCGGCTTTTCGATCAGGTGCGATGTCTCAGAGATCTCAAGGCTTCTTTCCCCAGAGGCCGAAACAGCGACAGGACCACCCTGACAGCGGTCGCCCCTTTAGATCTAGGCGGCCCTTTCGAGGGGGGGGGGGTCGTTCATTCCGGCGCCCTCAATGAGTGCATTCCTGAATATCCCATCGGGGGCCGGCTGGCCTATTTCGCTGACCGGTGGGATGAGTCCACTTCGGACTCTTGGGTTCGAGAGACTATTCGATCTGGTCTCTCTCTGGAGCTCCTCTCCACTCCCCCGAGGTTTTATCTCCGGTGTCCGGTATCCCGGGTTCCGGGAAGGAGGATTCTCATGGAGACAGCTATTCAGCATTTGCTGGATATCTGTGCCATCGAGGCCGTCCCTGAGGATCAGCGCGGACACGGCTTCTACTCGATTTTGTGCGTCGTACCTAAGGCCTCGGGGGGTTGGAGAGCGGTGCTCGATTTGAAACGTTTGAACCGTTTTGTCATCTACAAACGGTTTAAGATGCACTCACTTTCTTCTATATTGGAGGGCGTTAGGGAGGGCGATGTCCTCTCTTCCATTGACTTGACAGAGGCGTACTTACATGTGCCTATTGTGCCTCTCCATAGGCAATATTTGCGGTTTCAATTTGCTGGCAATCATTACCAGTACCGGGCGATGCCCTTTGGGCTGTCATCTGCACCCAGGGTTTTCACTAAATTGTTGGCGGCTCTTGCCGCAGTGTTAAGGGCAATTCCCG
>QLTV01003280.1:720593-744167 GCA_003457575.1 Thermophis baileyi | reverse complement strand
TTTTCCTCCAAAATGGACTGGACAATGGGCTTAGCCCAAATACATTGCGTCGGCAGGTCGCGGCTCTGTCATCGGGCTTGTCTTGCCCGGGGGCCGCTTCGCTGACTGTTCATCTGCATATTCGGCGTTTCTTGCGTGGCGCGTCCAACATCGCTCCACCGATCGTCCATCGCTACCCTACTTGGGACCTTCCTATGGTCTTGCGGTCCTTGATGGGCTCGCCGTATGAACCACTTCGAGGGGCCTCCTTGCGTCACCTTTCCTGTAGAGTGGCGTTTTTGGTGGCCATTACGTCGGCTAGGAGGGTGTCCGAGTTAGCGGCCTTGTCGGTCAGATCCGATTTGTGTATTTTTCACTCGGACAAAGTGGTTCTGAGACTGGATCCGGCTTTCCTGCCGAAAGTGAATACGTGGTTCCATCGGGCGCAGGAGATTGTGCTCCCGAACTTTTGCCCGCGACCCGTTCATCGGGCTGAGAAGTGTTGGCACACCCTTGACGTACGTCGGGCGTTGCAGATATATATTAAGCGGACGGCTGTTTTCCGCAAGTCAGAATCTCTATTTCTATTGTTCCAACCTGCATCAATGGGACATAAGATATCGCCGTCGATGGTTGGTCGCTGGATCCATTTCGCAATTTCCAAGGCATATGAATTACAATCTCGACAGCCACCGGCTGCTATCATGGCCCACTCTACAAGGAGCGCTTCTACGTCGGCTGCGTGGGCTACCCAGGCATCGCTGGAGGAGGTTTGCCGGGCGGCGACCTAGTCTTCGCCTTCGCCGTTCGTCAGGCATTATAAGATTGATGTGTTCGCTTCGGCCGAGGCAGCCTTTGGTAGGAGAGTGCTCCAGCAGGTTGTGCGGGACTGAGTCTCCGTCATCTGGCGGACTACGTGGTCCCCCCGTTTTGGACAGCCAGCTTTGGTATGTCCCATTCCTGGATGCTATATCCATTATGAGGGAGAAGGGGCGTTGGTCTTACCTGATACGCCTCTTCTCCAAAATATGGATATAGCATCCAGCCCCGCCCGGTTGTAGTCCTTGGACTGTCGGTGGCGTTAGACCTGAGGAATGTTCTGAATTTTGGTGGCACAACAGAGTCTGTCGTCTTCGCTTCTTCGTTCCAAACTGCCAGGCATAGCAACAAGGGAGGCAATTAATCATCTTGACAGGCTCACTCGGTCCAATCACGGAGCAGACAGATTAACCCATTCCTGGATGCTATATCCATATTTCGGAGAAGAGGCGTATCAGGTAAGACCAACGCCCCATTTATATTAATGAAAACACCTCTAATATTTAAAGTGGGTCTTCCTTTTAAAAAAGATTTTTCCCAACGTGGTATTCTCCCAATGTCTTGAACTTTATCTCCCATCATCCCTGTATTTAGCGAAGATTACAAGAATTAAAGTCAAACACCACAAGGGGTTCACCAGTTTGGGGAAAGTCTACCTTAGAGCAGACGGCTCCAATTTAGAGGCTAAAACTCATTTCCACTTTGGCTGGGTCTCTTGAAGACTTCTGCAATTCAAACATCGCTGGATCTTCCTGTACCTGTAGCTGTGGAATTTACAGTCATGATCCTCGGTGAGCCTACTTTTCAGAATACATTGTATGCAAAGTGCTGCAGATTTGACTCCTTGTTAAGAAGTCAGTGCATCTGAAGTGATAACACAGGGTTGCATTGCAAAATAACTGAGTTTGGAATGAATAGACAGATAATTAGATGCACAATAAAGTCCAAACAATATTGATGGAATCTCTCAAAATATGAAAGAAGACAAATAATTTTTTTTCTTTGTTACATTATCTAAGACTGAACAATAGAAACAAATGATTTGTTGGAAAAAATAAAACTGGTTTTTTTTTAAACACACATACACATTTCACATATGTGTGTGTGTGTTATTAGTTGAACACTAAGGACTCTGGCCCCAATACCAATACACATTTTCAAGTTACTTTTGTGTTTACTATTTATTTACTCTCTTTTGTATCTGCTTTTTGATGCAAAACAGTTTTTTAGATTTTGAACTATAACTTCTAGCAGCAGCATCCAGCAAGGCCAATTGTGCTGAAGCTGTAGCTCAGAAATATCTGGAAAGCTATTGTTTCTCAAATCCTTTATGGAAAGAGGGAGGGAGATGGGGGGGGGGGAAACAGGACAGTAAACAGTGCCCTACATAATTACTACTATATATGTAGTTCATCCTTTAGTAAATGGTTCTTAGAATAGGAATAGGCCTCATGGTAACCCCTATATGTTTTAAATGGTGGCTATCATAATCTCTTGCCTCTGACCAGGCTGTATACAAATAGATAATGGAATCCAAAATACCTGAAGGTCACCAAGGTGTCTTTGTGCCTTAAAACATTTAATTTCATATTGAATTCTCTATAACATGTTATGTTATTATTCATTTTTTCTTATTACAAAATTCTAACTATGTATGTGTGCATCTCTCTCTCTCACACACACACACACACACACACACACACACACACACACACACACACACACTAGTGGTTGTATGTCAATGGGCATATTGATATTTGTGGGAAACACAATGCTGATCTCTACTTGGGATAAGTCATAATCAAAAATTCTTAATTTTCCTATCTGTAAAATGGGTATTATCATGATGTTGACATTCTTTTGACACTCCTCTCAATTCAAGACTACTGTAAAAAAAAACCATTCAGTGTAAGCCCTCTGTAAGTTAACTGTCTGATTACCTTTAAGTTGAAATGGCTGGTGATATTCAACATGGTTTACAAACAATTACCTTGCTTGTTTCATTATTCCCATTTTTCAGAAGGAAAGCTAGAACTGATCAATAGGGACATATCTGTCCTTGCCCAATGAATTTCCAATTGATCAGGGATTCGGGCCCAGCTCATCAAAGACCAACAGTGCCATCCACTGGGCCTTGCTGACATTTATTAACATATGAAGTGGTCTAACACAAAGGGCATAAAAAGCTGGAATTTAGTAATAGATGGCTAGTTGATTTAAAAAAGAGAGTTGGATTTCACTTGTCTGGAAGCACCTCACCCCCACCCAAAATATATTGTCAAATAAAGAAAACTGGAGGAATGAAGTAATCACATTTATCTGTGTGTTCTGTTGGAGGGCTATGAAGAGTGGAGGGGCTTGTTATTATATGGAAGGATCCGTTCACAAAGTCATTCTCAAAAGTTCTATAATTCAAAGTACATAATAAAGCTCAGGAATGGAAAATAATAACTCCATAATTAACAAATAGCTTAATTGAGATCAACCAATGTGCTCCAAAAGTATGTGTAAACTTGTGATTTCTGTAGAACTCTTTATCAGGTGAGCTGGTGCTAAAGGCAAGAGAAAGAAAGAAGCAGATAAATTTAAAAACTCTGCCAGTTATTACAATAATTAAGTCTATGGCTGATGGTTACTTTTTGAAACTGCAGACTAAATGAACTAGTCACTGGTAGATGTTGCAAATATGAAATTATTCCTGGGTCAAGAAGCAAGATTTGAATGGCATGTGTATCTCTGACATGTAAAACTCAGAGGGTAGAAGTATAGAAAAACATGACTATCTTTGCATTATCAAAGCGGAAAGCTAATTCTAGTTATGTGCTATTTAAAAAACAGCAGAAGCCACATTGTATAATATTATTTAATAATTGCATGAGATGGAATATATAGACCACATCAGGTTATAGAAAATCAGGGAAGAATTCATTTTGGGCAACTATATATACAGTATTTTTCTCACCGCTGAATGGCATTTTGTTGGATAGGGGGCATTGTTCAAGTCTGTCAAAATCCTTCTGTGTTCAAGTGTTGGCTATTCCCTCCTTCTTGGTGTTGTCTGCAAATATGATGAGTTCTCCTTCTATTCCCTCATCTAAATAGTTTATGAAGATGTTGAAGAGTACTGGGGCTAAGACAGAACCATGGGGTACCCCACTGGGGCTAATATTTAATTTCCTCCAGCATTTGCTCCAAAATGTTTATGGAGAGGAAGTCAAAACAAGGTATTAAAACTCAAATAAGTGCACAGGGCTGTTTAGTTAGTTTCCTTGCTCAGCACTGCCAGTGTCAACCTTGTCATATTGAGTTGTAAGTCTACAAATAAGTGAGGTTCTATTCATAGTATTATCTCCATCAGTAATCAAAGCTGTTGGTCTCCAATTTACTTTCAAAGCACTCATGACAACTAGAGACAGAATCTATCTCATTCACTAGTCCAGAGCGGGCCAGGCTGAATATTTTCAATCTACACTTCTATATTTGGGGAAGACTAAAGAACAAAATGTGGACAAAAATTTAAGTTATCCGATCTATCCCTTTAAAAATTAGTATCTCTAAAATCTGATTTTTTTCCCCCCATTTGAGGGATATTTTTTTTCAGGAGTACTGTAAACTGCAATGTTCTTAGGCACTCATTCTATTCTTTTTCATTTATCCCAAACTGAAATACATTAACCCAGAAATATCAGTCTGAACATTTCAGTGATCTTACTATCAGCCGCATCCCCCGCAGACCCAAGACAGAATACAAGTTGTCTGTCCTCTAGCATGAATGAGACTGCTGAGTTAGTCTATGAGTATTTCAGCTGGTAGCATAAGAGGAATTGGGGCTATGAACTTTAAGAAACCTAAGACACAAATAATTGGTGACATAATTATCTTGATGTTATAGAATGAATAGTTACTGTATTGCTTCTCTTCATACACACAAACATACATTGTTCATTGTTATAAACTTGAGATATAGCTTGCTAGATATCTTAAAATTACAGCTTTTTAATACTAAAATAGAAACACACGCACTGCAAAATTAACATTACAATGAAACTTAGGGCAACTTACCAAAACATTATGCTTCAGAAATCTTACTCAATGTCACATCAACCATTAAAACATGCCAAACGGTAACATTAAGATTATATCATTACATAGTACTAAACCACAAGCAGCAATTTTTTTATTTTTTTTTTGCAGCTGGGAACCACACTTTTTAACTTTAAGTAGTGATGAAAGATGGATGAGAACGTAATGCCACAATGACACTAGGCTAGGATTTGTAATCCTCAACCCTTTTGGAGAAAAAAAAAATTAACATTTTAAACATCCAGCCAACCATTCATTCTTTAATTTCCCCCTGGAAATAAACACGAAATTGAGCTTTGTTTATTGGCTGATATATCAGTGAATTTGGATGATGTGATCTAGAAGGAAACTTTGAAAGCCACAAAGTAGTATATAAAGTATGTATCCATATATAATTCCTTTGTCGCCATAATAATTCAATGTGCCTGTCTTTCATAATATTCAGCATAGTGTAAGCATGGAGCTTTTCTTGTCAGATTACACAGAAATTAGTAGCAGAAAGTAATAGTCAAATGCATCTAATTCAATGATTCACAGGGAAAATCTTTCATGATGAAATGTTTAATGAGTCTAATAATTCTGTACTCTTCTGCATTGCTTGTCTAACTTTGTGTGGAAGAACCAATCTATTATAATTAAATTATTGGTAAAAGCCAATTTAAATTGGTTAAATAAAAGCAATATCTATATTGTAAAGTCTATAATGCAGCAGATGCATTAAAATTTACTATCTCATAACATTAGATTGGACTATTGTATTCCCAATACATGGTCTAATTGAGCTCTCTGGTATTCAAAGGCATTGAATATTTAGCTTCCCTAGGCTGCTATAACTATACCAAACAAAAACCTAGGACCCAAATTAAAACAAAAAGTAGTCATGACTTCTCATGATATATAACAGAACAGAAAAGAACAGAAAATCTGTAATACATTAAATTCCTTTGCTTCCTTCCAATTTTCTTTAACAGTCGGTAAGCTAAAAAAGATCTACACAACATATAGTGCTAATTCAGAATGGTGGGTGGGCTTAACATGAAATATGTATCCCCTTATTCTAGTGATGTGATAACTGAATTATTTACTATAATCTGGTTATTTGGTTTTAGCTTACTGTCCTGTGGAAAACTGGCTGTGTTCACACAAAATCTTACATCAGGGTGTTTAAACCAAAGTTTGTTGAACAAGTATCCTAGTTCATGCAAAAAGTGATGCTACTGTGGATGGGATAACTGATCAACAAGGGTTTTTTTTATAGTTTACTCTTATGTACAAAGCAGGCCCAAACAATCAAATCTTGAATATTCATTACTGATTTTATTTAACATCTTAGATATATTTATTTATGGCCCTAACCTCGTTTCTATAACCTTAAATTTTCATATCCCAGTCAGCATTTTGGAAGGTGAAGCCCAGCACATCTGGAAAACATTTTGTTTGTTTATCAGATTGATATCATGTCTTTTCTCCAGAAACTTGTTTGAATTCCTACACCACCATCCTACTCTGGACTGAGAGAGACTAAATGATCCCAAGGCAGCCAGGGAGTTCCTAAGGCTGAAGGTGAAGCTAGGTCACTCCAATCCTAGTCCATTACCACACCACATTAGTGAAGGTGGCCCTAATCAGAAGATAGTAGAAACTGTTTAACATTCAGCAAGTTTGTTCTCCATACTACTGTGTTTCCCCAAAAATAAGACCCTGTCTTATATTTTTTTGAACCCTGAAATAAGCACTTGGCCTTATTGCCATGCACTCAAAAGCCCGATTGGGCTTATTATCAGGGGCTGTCTTATTTTGGGGGAAACAGGGTATCAGAAATGTAACTATGCCATAGTCCAAACATTTGACAGAAGTTAGTAAATAAAAGAGAAAATAAAATAAACCTAATCAAGAGAAAGTCAGATATACTTTTTGTTGTTGTTGTTGTTATCTCTGGAGAGATTTCCAACTATAACAATGTATAGCTTTGAGCTTCTGACAGATGCTAATGAACTGTTGTTTACATGTTTGATTTACTGCCTAAACAAAGATAAGACATGCTCTTGAAAACACATTGAATGCACAATCCAAACACATCCATTAAATCTGTCACAATAAACATGACAGCTTTCTTCTAACCTAACAACTGGCATGCCTCATTTACATATTAATGAGAAAACTGGGATCAGGAAGCACAAATTGCTTCTGTCTTGAGAAGGGGAAGTTACTGATCGACAGACAGCAGTGTACTCCCGAGCGTAAATACCACAAGTAAATACCTCTGCCATTTTAATAGATCTTACTTTTATTTGCGGAATCAAATCAATTGTTATTGAGTCATTGTTTCTGATACATTACAGAGGTAGATGCCAGAGTTATATTACCATCCTTACGTATTGTATCCCTCTCTATTCACCCAAAGTCTATAAATATTTACACATACAAGATTTACCCAAGATGTTAGCAATTCACATGTACAAGAGATAAGTATTACGTTATCCCTTTTTAATTAATTTTTAAATATCTTTGACACTATTAAAAAAAATCAAGCAAATCTATAAAAACTATTCCTTCTACTAAAAAAAAGGCTAACAAATTCTTCAGAGAAGCAGAAAGTTGAATTGTTCAGCATCTTGGCCTTTTTTTAGCTGTATCTGACTCTACAAATGTTGCTCCCTAAGGAAGTGCAGGGAAATTTTCTGAAGAGTAAAGCAATATTTTATGACAGTAACAGAAGCACAAATCTATCTTATCTACTGTACAAATAATGAGCTGACTTTAGCCTAGGGAAAAGATCTTCAGCATAAGTGATGCTTATTGGGAAAATACTGCAAATGTCACAATACAATATGATGAGCACTATAACTAAAATATTGTTCGACAGCCAAATTTACTCTCTGACTTCTATTGGCGTAAATGTAAGTTATACATGGGAGCTGCCCAAATGAGTAGTATTTGGAGGGGAAAGGATAAATTATATTATTAAAATTCTTGGTATCTGAGACTGAATTGTAGGCCCTACTGGGGCTTTTACAAGAGCTTGTTTCTGTAAAGATTTACCCATGAACAATTTATGTTTTATTTGCTGTGATTTACATACCCATTGGCTACAAATGCACACACCTCGCCTCAAAAATGAGCAATGTGTGGTTTACCAGAAGTTATTAATCCCTAACAGGCCTCACTAATGATGTGGGATGATGGGAATTACATTCAGCAATATTTGGAGGGGCATGCAAAACCCACCGTTACTAACAACATATCCAGAGGAAAATCTTATTGCGCTCAATAGTTTATTTCTAAGTAGAATATATAGTCCAATTGAACTCTTCAAAATTATCAGCATAATCCAATATAGACATCTATTCAAAAGTTCCATTAAATTCAATGAAGCTTATTCCCAGGAAAGTAGACATAGAGCTGTGGCTTGCAGGTGCAATTACAGCAAGGTTTTTTGAATCTGAGTCAAATATATTCCACTCAAAACTATTCACGAATAATCTAAGCTCTGATTTAGGGTCTCTCTCACTCTTGGAAGTCTCTGGCTGTTAATTTTAAGGGGCAATCCTTCCACGAGGATCTGAATTTCTATATTTTTCTCATCTGCCTTGTATGATGCAGAATATTTCAGGTGCCCACCGGTTTCTAGTTGCATTTTACTAAAATGCATTAATATTTGATAGACTGAGTGAAATATAACATAATGTTCCATTTAATAACTTAAAGCAATCACTTGAATTTAAAAGAATTGTTTCTTTTTTATTTTGCTCTTATGCTACTCTATTCAAACCAAATATAAACAAGCCTGCCCTTATTCATAAACTGACTAATCAAATGAGGCTTAATTGGCTCCCATTGATTAATCAATTAAAGATTTAAATCAATTAATATAGCAATTAAACTAATGGTACATCCCTAACAGTACCATAACAACAATATTTTATATAAATTTTAAAATATAAGATTTAACTGATGAAACATTGAAAAATCTTGCCAACTTACGTAAATGAAAGAAGTGTTTATCAAGTGCATAGTTATACCATTTTTACAATCCAAAAATTGTAGCTGTTATTGTTCTCTTTCCAACAGTTTCTCCTAGCCTTTCCTACAGACAAGCAGAGGACAGCCTGTCAATTTGGATATCAAAGACAGAAGCAGTAGAGGAGACATATTCAGTTGCGTCCAAACCAATCCCTTTCTTCAGCATCTCATTCTGCTCCCAGATTGGAAATCTCCTGTGGAAGTTACCAGTTTGGCTACATGGGCCTTACCAACTAGTAACTAGAGAGTGGTGTTTGCTCACATTATACTAGTAGCTTGCCTGTCAGTGTTGGTTGGGAGTGTCTTGGTGGTTCTTTAATTAGGCTGTTGTTAACTGCTAGCTTGTTTGTCTGCATTGGTATTTCCTTGATTGGGCTTTTTTTTTTTTTTTTTTTTTTTATTTTTTTTTTAATTTTAATTTTTTTTTTAATTTCTTTGGTTTTTTTTTTTTTTTTTGCTTCCTAATTGTTGGTCTAATGTTAATCTTGGTGTTAATCTCTGCTCATTTGGCTATTGATTGAGGAGTCCTTCTGGTCTTTTTTGTTCCCTTTTTGGCTTTTTGATTGTCTCTTTTGACTGGCATGTAGATGTTGTTTATGTCTATGTTCCTGTTGATGGCTGATTTGTCTAAGTGCCAGGCTTCCAGGAATTCTCTAGTGTTTTTTGGATTTGGCTTCTCCTAGGCTGCTCACAATTTCCCTATTGAAACTATGGCCAAGTCTCTTCATGTCTTATGAAATTAAGGAGTTTTCATCCTTAATGAAAAGTTTGCCCAGGGGAACTTGATAAGAAAAAAACTGTTGCAAGCTAACCACAGGTTAATTTCCCCAATGAATCAATAAAAATTAATAGCAGGCCTTACACCCAGTAGGACTTAATGGCAATACTGTACTTACACCCAGTATATTTTCTATGCAAATTGTATGCATTTGGACTTCAGGGTAGGAGTTGGTAATGTTTTGATCAATGGGAATCACATTCCAAAGGGTGATGTGAAACTGGCCAGGGTACCGATGACATCACTGAAGTGAACAACACTGGGATTGAGGGAGGAGCCCAGAAGGGCAATACAGAAGTTTATTTTTCTATTGCATCAGGATTGTTTTGGCTTGTTAAGGCGCTACTCCTTTCTGAATATTTGGATAATTAAAAAGAACTAGAATATGCTCTTTGCAGATAAAATGACTTACTTCCATTATGCTTTCTGTTCCATGCTGAGAACAACTCAACCATGAAGAGGAAGGAAAGTTATGTATGAAACACTCTTAGAGTTACAGTTAAGGTTAGAGTTAGCCTTCTGCTGCTGTGAAAAGCAAATTCAGTTGAAAAATAACTGTAAAACAAGACACAAAAGCAGCAACCTCAAAAATAAAACACAGATTTCAAGACGTATGCAAAACTGTGCAAGTTAAGCCTTCGCATTAAATGATACAGTTTAACATTCTTTTGGGTTATTGTTTGTTTTCAATGAAAGGGTTTCATTTTATAAAGTTGCAGAGCTTCATGATTGTTTTATTCATGGTTTAAATTATATCAAATATATAGACACCTCATTAGAATTTACCACCAAATTCTGTGAATGGAAATTGCATGGGACAAAAATACTTAAGGCTTGGTTTCTCCATTCCATGTCTGTCCTCTTATGTTTTTTATTCCTTGTCAATAATATTATCATACCCTCAATCTTTTAAGTCAGTTGGTAACACCATTTGAGTCCTAACTGATTTTATTGCTGTTCAATGAATGTTCCCAAAAGGTAGTGTCTCCTCTTTCCATCTGTTTCGTTTGGGGATTGTATTCCCTTTCCCTTTGCAAATAAAAAAAGAAAAAGAAAATTAATTTCAGCGCAATGCAGACACTTTTTCCCGAGGAGAGGGATTCCAAAATGAGAAAGGAAGAGGTTCAACTTGCCTAAGCCATGCCTGGTGGTTCCTTTCCAGATTGAGATATTTATTCTTACAGTGATCATTGTCATTGCCGTAATCCTTATCATCCAAATAATAGCTAGGTCAGCTGCGTGGTACATCTATATTGCAACATAATTTGAAACTGTCTTGTTTTAAAATGATGGTTAAAGTATTGTACAGTTAAGGATCCAGCAAACTAAAAATGTCATTGTTGATAGTGAAAGTTATAGGCAAAAGCTTATATTAAAATGTTTCAAAATTATTGAAATTGCTAAACAGTTGATGCCTGTTACTAATGCAATTGCAAAAGATGACTCTTCCGGAGGTATCTGGTGACCTATATGCTCACAAGGGGAAACTGGGATGAGACCATAATGTGACTCTATATGCAATGGTATATGAGCCCTGATGGCGCAGTGGTTAGAATGCAGTATTGCAGGCATATTCTGCTCACTGCCTGGAGTTGGATCCTGACAGGGCTCAGGGCTGACTCAGCCTTCCATCCTTCTGAGATCGGTAAAATGAGGACCCAGATCGTTGGGGGAAATATGCAAATAATGCTGACATTGTAAACCACCCAGAGAATGATGTAAAATGCTATGGGTGATATGCAAGTCTAAATGCTATTGCTATTGCTATGTGGGGATAACCGTGGGAGACACGGGTGGAAGTGGATGGGGAAAGAGATACTATCTAGAAATTACCTCCCAAGCTTATCAGGCTATAAAAAGAGACAGTGGAAGATTTATATTTTCAGATTTGCAATATTCTATTAATATAGCCTTACAATAAAGTAGAATTAGCTCATCTGGTCATATTTCCTGTCTGCTCTACCTGGGAAGGCTGACACTTGCTTAAGTTCTTTGGTTCCATGGTTTTTTCCCCTCCTTGATTGAAATCATGAGGACGGTTCAGTTGAAAATGTATTTGTCTTGTGACTAGTTTTACAAATGATCTTAAAAACTTCATGGCCACAAGATAGTGTACAAAATATTATTCTCTGATCAGAAAAAAAAACACCCTATTTCTCTGCTCATGTGAGACCACTGTGAGGTGTTACTTGCATCAGGAGATGCTGACAGCCAATATCTGTTCTACAGATAGACCTACACAATCTTTCAGGCTCTTTATGTTGCTCTAGAATATAATCCTATAACCCAATACTTTAAAGAGTGGTTGATCCATGTTAAATTAATCTAATTCCTATTGGAGCAGTTTATGAGCTGACTACAAAGCTTGGAGTGATATATATTGCTCAAACATCTTATTATAATTATCTACCTTGAGATTTTCTTCCCCTCCTTCCTCCAGTTTTAACAAAAAAAAGTTCCATATTCTCTCCTTGCTTTGGTAGATATAATTCTTTTTTATGAAAGCAAAAATGTCATGGTGCGAAATCAGACCTTCGATAATGTATTTTGCCAGGCCGTCCAGGGGTGGGTTCCTCCCGGTTTGGACCGGTTCTCCCGAACTGGTAGTGGCCCGCTGGTGACATCACGATGACATCACCGAACTGGATCGGTCGGTGCCGGTCCGTGGGGGCCGCCATCTTTTTTTAAAAAAAATTAAATTTTTTTAATTTTTAATTTTTTATTTTCCTTCTGAGCATGCGCAGAAGCCAACTTCCGGCACTGTGCATGTGGTCGCCATCTTTTTTTTTTGGCTTTGTTTTTTTTTCCAAATTTTTTGTTACTGCACATGTGCGCGCGCGCAAAGCGCGCGCACACCCACGCGGCGCACCCACGCGGCGTGGGAGGGAGCGAACCGGCAACGAGGTAAGTTGGAACCCACCCCTGAGGCCGTCCCTGGGTCTGTACATGAAAGAGCGTAGCTTTTAGGAATGTGTAAATGTGGAAAATTATTTTTATCTCTAGTAAATTGGAAGAAAGAAAAGATGTAATCCTGGAAAGGAGAAAGAGCCAGATGGGAAGAAAACATCATTTCTGTTTCACTAAATGTGTTAATAAAACGTTACAGTTATTTTCATGGAGGGAGGTTTTTTTTATGGCTATGCCAACAATAAGTGCATTTATGTTTCCTTGCCCTACTTCTACATTATCCTTTATTTATGATTTGGAGACTTTATAAGTAGCAATTGTTATCCTTTTACAGCCTTTATGTTGTAGTTGTCTATTTGCAGGGAGGGAAATCAAATTAAGAAAAATAAAAGGTTCTTTTCAGCTCTGGAAGCTGTGCTCAATGAATTGTAGCCCCTGGTTTTCTTAAATGCAAACTCACTGCTAAATATGTTAAAGGCTAGAAATTCAGAATTGTAGAAGTTTAGGGTAGGAGGAACATCCTGCCCCCCAGATGGTACAGTCCAGCACTGTGTACTGAAGATTAAATTTTGAAATTTTCATTTCAAAACAGAGGGGCTTTTTTTCTGTCAGCTGGAGTGAATTCATGGTGGCCTGTTACCTAAGCAGCTCTCTATACCTTCATAGTTTTCAAAATACCATCTATGCAAAGATATCTTTCTCACAATAGAAGAATATAAGGAGTGTCCTGCTGGATCAGACCCCTGGTCCATCTAGCCTAGCATCCTGTTCTCACAGAGGCCAATCAAATGCAAAGAAGAATTTCTTGTATACAAAGAAGCCTACTAGTTTCCCCAGCAGTTAGTCTTCAGAGGCAGTCACAGTGCCACCAAAGTTAATAGCCATTGAACCTTAAGATCCTCTTATCCCAGGGGTGTCAAAGTCAAGGACCATGGGCCGGATTCAGCCCACGGGGTGCTTAGATCTGGTCCACAGGGCCACCCTGGAAACAGTGATGGACCGGCCCGCGGTGCCTCTGCTAGCGAAAACGGGCTCACAAGCTCCATTTTAGGCTGCGACGGCCTCCTGCAACCCTCTGCCAGCTAAAACAGAGCTCAGGAGGGCCGCACACAGCCAACCCGAGCTCTGTTTTCACTGACAGAGGGTTGCAGGAGGCCGTCGCAGCCGAAAATGGAGCTTGAAAATGGAGCCCATTTTTGCTGGCAGAATGCATGGGCCACCACAGATGCCCCCAACATGAGTGACATTGAGCTTGCCACACCCACCCCAGCCCCCCGAGATCAAACACAACCCTGATGTGGCCCTCAATGAAATCAAGTTTGACACCCTTGTCTTATCCATTTGAAGGAAAACAGTTAAAATTAATTTGTCTTGTATCTTTTTTAGATTATAAATAAACATTTCATAGGTGAGCACCACCGTCAAAAATGCTTTCCCATAATCTCCATCTAGACAGACTAGGCTTAATGAGACATTCTCTAGCAGCGTTTCAGCTAGACCACTCTCCAAAAACAGGTCAGGTTGGCCCAACTTCTTCTGAGTTGCAATCAAGAAATATTGTTTTCTGATTGCTAATGGAGTTATTTTCTTGTTTTGTTTTGAAGGATGAGTGCTTTTTTTGCCTTCATTCTAATGTGACTTAATTCCATTACTGTTTTCAATTGTATATTTTTCTGAGGACGCTGTTGGAAAGAGACGTTATGTATGTATGTGTGTATTAATAAATGATAAAGAGTCTACATCTTATTTTATTAAATACACAGAATAAAATAAATACCCCTAAAATATTATCTAACTAATTGGACACAATTTTGTAATTAATCAAAAACATTTTATCTAATTAAAAACTAATCTCTACTAACCACTCACACATACATACATGTTTTAGAACACATTCAATTATTCCTTTGAAACACCTATTTCTATTAAAATCTCTGTTAAGAGACATAAAAAATAGTCACAACAAAGTACTGCTAGTATATTTATATATTACTAAACAACATAATGTTAAATATATCTAAAACAATTTTTTATATATACAGTATTTGGCTGATCTTCTGTCAAAGGGATGGATACATCATGCTTCTCCAGATACATGTAGAATACATTGCCATCACTTCTGGCATGCCACCTGTGGCTGATGGGCATTGTAGTATCACAATATATAGAATATCATAGATTTACTATCTCAACTGTCCTGGGATCTTTGTTTCTTTAGGAATTCTAATTATGCCCTCAATATCATTCTTGGAATAATAATAGTAGATCCTCTTTTGCTACTACATCCATTATGCAGCATGTTCTTTCCAACATTTTCAGTCAGCTACGGTAGTTTCTGCTTGTTACAATGGGACATCAGTAACCTGCATTCTTGAAGGTTCTGTGTTTACGGGATGACCAAAAGTGAAATTCTGGCCACTGCTGAAATAAGAAGCAAAATGTTTCTCTTCTGATACAGTGCTATAAAATAAAGGATGACATAGTTCAGACATGCTTCCTAGTACATTCGCCCTTGCCCAAACCTTCCCATTGAATTTCAATTGTCTCAATCTGTCTTCCTGGCTTTCCCATATGAAATGAAACTACACTGGAAATATGCTTGAGATGACAGCATCGCCTTGCTACTTTAATATTTTCTAAGACATGGGAATATATTTCCTGTTTTGTTACAAGACTTTCTTATATTACATAACAATTCCTGCTCCATGGAAGGATGGTTAGAAGACTTTTGAGATGGATTAGACTCCTTGGTGACACATCAGTGATTAATCAGCCTCAACAGGCATTTATTACTTTGTATACTATAGAGCAGGAGAGATTGACTCTTAAAAACACTTGACTCTTTTGGTATCATGCAATTACACTGTGGAGACCCCAAAACACGTGCAATTATTTTGAACTACTTCACCTGCAAGGAGCAATTGATTGTCAAGAGTCTCTTCTTTGTCTTGTCACACTGATTAACATTTTGGAGATATCCCCCAAAAGGAAAACATTTCCAAAAATAAGCGATAGTTCTTATTTTAATATTTTAACTGAAGGTCCTCTGTGTTTTTAATGAGCCTCTGAGGGGCTTCTTCTTTCTTCCTCACATATTAACTGCATGCAATCATATTTGCCAGTGAAGCAGCTTAGAAAAAAACCTGCACTTAAATCCTTTTGAATTACATGAATTACATCATGAAATATACTAGTCTGAAGTAACAACTCTGGATGACAGATTCAAGCATAATTTCCGTGGCCCCTGGAATTCAAGCATAATTTCCGGGGGGCCCATCTCTCTCTCTCTCTCTCTCTCTCTCTCCCTCCCTCCCTCCCTCCCTCCCTCCCCTTCTTTTACGTCTACAGGGTTACTTTAAACTTACTAAAGTATATTTACATACTTAAGAGAAGAATCTTAGAAGTGTTTGTAGACCATTCTTTCCAGGAAATTGTGAGATTCAGAAGTCGGTATGAAAATAGAGAGGAGCTAGTGCACATGAGAGACAAGGCAAGCCATCAGGATATAGTAGAAAAGGCACAACAGACACACCTGGGCATTCTCCCAAATTTCAACTAGCCTTTCTACCTTGCTCTCCCACCCATCCAAGTGTGCCAGTCAGTCCACATTCTCTTCCCCTGAAATCATATTCTCTATACTCCAGTAATTTGTTTAAGTAGTTTCAGAAGCAAATAAATGTGTGTGGCGAATAACTACCCACCAAGGCAAACCAATCTATTAATTTCTTGCTACTAATTTCATTGCGTGGATGCACAGGTCGCAGAATAACCCCACATCTGAGTAGGTTGTTTCATAATTCATCCCCTTTGTCAGAAGAGTCCATAGGATTTCTTTGTCAAAATGATGGTGTTGTTTTCTCATGTTTCATCCCTTTCATACCTATGTGCAACATTACATCACAGGCACAACATCGCACTGTGATGGTGCAATACTGCTATCATCCTTTTACCTCCACTGATCCCTCTCCCTGTCATACTGTACAGAGTATTTCTGGATAGACATACATTTGGAAGATTGAGGGTAGAAGGGAATGATCGTTTGAAGCACTCCTTCCATCTCATGTCAGACTTTCCAATTTATTAATCTGAGCCATTGCTTTGATTCTTTCACTGTCTTCAGTATGACCTGCTATTTATATGTAAGAGTGTTACATTCTCATTAAAAATGTCTTAAGCATGTTCAATTGGGCTTAACATCCAAGCATACAATTAGGAACGCTTTGAGAAAAAAAAATGAATTGATTAAAATTCATATTGCATCGTAGGAAGGGTATGATAAAATTTGGTATTGCCATTATAAGCATCTAGCAACTTCTTGCAACTTATACAAGACAGCAGAAAGGCAACAGTTAATGTACATCTTAAACTAGATCCATTAATGTCATATTATTAACTTCACACAAACGTTAAATTCTGTGTGGATGAATTATTGGAATAATAAGAGTTCCATATCATTCATTCAGTAATTAATCTTCTCAGAAAGAAATTTTCATTTAAAGTGCTAGTAAAATATATGTAAAATATTAATCAGGGATGTGGAGGGCGAAGTGCAGACCACTGGGAAAAAATCCATGGCAAATAAAAAATATGAGCACCCAGTCATTTCCAGTCCCCCAGAGAAGACTCTAATCAGCCATTTAAACTGCACCTCAGGCAGGCCAGTACAGAGTGTGTCAGATCTAGGAAGACAAATCCAATAAGGCTCCTTCAGTAACAACAACAAGAAGATTCAGCAGAAAACTTGCAATGAAATGGGGAGAAAAATAAAATGACATTGCCCAAATTTATATGGAGCACACTGTCCGGAGAAAAGATTATTTTAAAAATGGATAAGTAAAAGATGGCAGATATTAAAATGGCAAAAACATAAGAGTCTATGTATATAATGGTTTGTGTTAGATTAAAAACATATTCCATCTGATACGGTGGAGGTTAAATATAGTTCATAGCAGCTATCTCGGTTAAACTGTTTTTCCCTTATCTCTGTGAAATACATTAAATATAATTTCCTGAGAAGTAACTGGATCTTGCTATTATTTGCCAATTGACAGCATCTGTTTGGAGTTTTACAAGTAGGTATTATGAATACAGCCATGTGGGCAGCAATGTTTTCTTTTATTTGCTTCAACATGATGTAAAGATATTTGTTTTCCATAAAAAAATAACCTTCGATCTGTAACAACTTGAGAATTAGTAGACAAGCCCCAAACCTTGCTTTCCCTTGAACTGTTTTAGAGCAATATATGCTAAACATCTGTTAAATGGGTTTTTTCCAATAAAATAAAAAAATGTTAAAATAAATCCCATTAATAAAGATGTTATTGGGAGAAGGGTTCACACTGAAAGAGACAAGCTAAGTTGCTGGGATTTAAAAACAAACTTCAAAAGAAGTCAGTGGGGAAACCATTTCCATAGTGCCAGAAATATATAATGAAATCAGCAAGAGTCAGACTCAAATGGAAGTAGACTTTCTATGTGCTTAAAAAAAGTATAACCCAATTAAATATTTGGTTGAATGTTTGGTTGAAGCTCCTCATTGTACAAGGAGAAAAATTAAGATTGGAGCAGCAATATAAATTTTAAGGGACAACACAGAGACATAAGGCACTGGACAAGAAAAATAAATGATAGGACTAATGCCAATGAGAAACTGTGGAAAAGATTGCTATGTTACAGTGATAGGGAAGAGTGTAGTAAAGAATCTTGTTATACAAAGTCGACTAAGAGTAAGATTATCAGACGTCTGACAAAAAGAGGAAATGTCCTCTTTTTTGTCTTCATATCCTCCATTTGGTAGGCATTAAAATGAAATATTGTCCAGCTTTCTGAGTAGCTTGAGTATTATTTTACTTTGAATTATTTTCATAACAGTAGTCATTCAAACGTTTGTGTATTGTGACCCTGTAAATTGTTGATTTCTTTCTTTCCCTGTTTCATCAACGGACTCAACTACCTAGATTTATGTCATTTCATTTATTGTCTGATTCCAGCAATTGTCGCTTTGGATGGCGAGATTGGTCAGAGGAGTAGCATATAAATTTGATAAATAAATAGATAGGTTTTTAATCCAGCACTTTACATCTATGTTCAGTGCGATCGGTAGAGTACACGTCTCATATATTTCTATGGTGAAATTTGAAAAACATGTCATTGTCGATTCTATATTATTGTTAGTAAATGTAAATTATGATTGAGAGAAACAGTCTGATGCTGGAAAAAGTAGTTTCATGTACTTGTACATATAGGACACTAAATATATATTTTTGTTGGTTTTTGCTAGAATTTTTATGGTGGATGCCAGGAATATTAGTAGGCCCTTCAGCCCCCACCCCCATTTGTCCTCCTTTCCAATTGTCTGTGTTCTTCTTTGCCAGTTCAGATATCTGGCAGCCCTAATTAGACACAGTGTATGTTACTAAGAACACTTTCAAAGGAAAGGATGGAACAAGGCAAGGAGACAGTAACACTGCCTGGGCTCTGACAGTGCTCAGGGCAGAGAGTCCCCAGCTTTCTGGAAGATCTGTTATACAAGTTTACTTGTAGGGAATCAACTTAACAACAGGTCTTCCTAGTCACAAGCCAAGCCACTGACATGAATAATAGTCTATAAATGCAATGGAAGTCAGAATATTGTCACTAGCTTGGATCACAGCCATATTAACATTGTCTGTATTAGGCTGAGTGCCTAGTACAAGAACCGGATAGTTTGCAGACAAGGAAGTTAGAACCCTCATAAATTATCAGAAATGGAACATTATTCTTCGAAGTTGAAGCACAGCTACAAACTTCCACATAACATTCTAGTAAAAATATAGAGTTCCCATAATTACTTTTATTGCCCTGCTCTGAGCCAAAATATCTGGATAAATGCATGCTCAACTGTTTGCAGAGATCTTTTAGAACTGCCTCAGCAAGAATAACTCCCTGAAAAAGTCTAGGGTGAGTGAAAAATGTTCATGGAACCATTTATTGAACCTGTTCTAAGAATCTAACAGCCATGCTGATCCACAAACTATTTTTTGTAAAATGGCAAGCCTATGAGAAGCCTACAAGTATGCTCTTGATGAAATAACTCTCTTCCACAGTTAAATCCTAGCAACTAATATTCTGAGACATGTAGACTTGGATACTGTTGGTAGTATACAGCTGCAGAGTTAGTATACATTCATATCCTACATTAGCTGTCTACCATTTCAAAAGCCACAGAAGATTATGACTATCGAACAGAGGAGATTCCACAGTTTAACTACGTAAAGAAGTAATTTCTTTGATCTGTCTTGCATATCTCATCATTCAGCTTTGTTGGATTATCTCAAATTTTAAGAATCTTTTCAAAAACAAAGAAAACCTAAAGTGGCCTTCTTAGAGAATAAGATCAGTAGCAAAATTGTTGGCTGCGGTTTCTATTAGGAATCCAAACCCAATGTGTTATTACTTGCCTGGCCACTATAACAGCAACAGTCCATTTCTCTCCTTTCTTACCTTAAGAACATAACAATAGACCCTCATAGTTGCAAAAGAACAAATACATCCTCACCAGTGGTGGGTTTCAAATTTTTTTACTACCAGTTCTGTGGGTGTGGCTTGGTGGGCGTGGCGTGGCTTGGTGGGCGTGGCAGGGGAAGGATACTGCAAAATCTCCATTCCCTCCCCACTCCAGGGGAAGGTTACTGCAAAATTCCCATTTCCTCCCGATCAGCTGGGACTCGGGAGGCAGAGAATAGATGGGGGCAGGGCCAGTCAGAGGTGGTATTTACCGGTTCTCCGAACTACTCAAAATTTCCGCTACCGGTTCTCCAGAACTGGTCAGAACCTGCTGAAACCCACCTCTGCTCCTCACCTATTATTTAGTTCAAACTTCTCAGTAAAAAACATGCATACTGAATCTATTTTCTGGTCAGAATCTAGCCACTCTTGGGTGATGCTTCAAATACTATCAGGAGTCAGAATAAGCACTGATGATGTTACCTAGTTTGATAATGAAACATCTGCAAGAAAACAACCAAGCTCAGAGAGCACCAAGGACTCCAGAGTCAGAGTCAGTTAATACTTTGATGTGATTCTGTGAGAAAGACCAGGGCCATAGATTACATGGAGAAATTGCAAAAGTATCTTAGAAGAAAAAGCTGTGGCAAAACCACTTATTTCTTTTCACTAAGTAAGCTACACCAGTAGTGGGTTCTAAATCCCGTTGCTACTGGTTCGCGCGCACGCGCACATACCACTTCTGCGCATGCACAGAAGCGTCCCGGGTGGGTGGGCGGAGTGTCCCAGGTGGGTGGGCGGAGCGTCCCAGGCGGGTGGGCGGAGCGTCCCGGGCGGGTGGGTGGAGCCTTCCGCTGCCGCCACTACCAGTTCGCAGAACCGGGCCGAACCGGGAGCAACCCACCGCTGAGCTACACCATGTACAGTACACATGTCCATGTAATCACCAAAAATCAAGTTCAACTACTGTAGAGAGAATCTTTAGCTTTACCTTAAGGAGACTACCTTGATCAGAGAGAACTAATGGATGGGATATATTTGTAGGGATGAGTGTATGTGGACATATGGTATCCCATACACATGCTGCATGCAGTGATCGTATATACACATAAATTTAAAGGTTTCTGGATTGTCCCATCAATTAACATATTGTTGGGATACTCAATGTTCTGACTGGCTTGAGGAATCGAATCAGGATGAGAGTGAATGAATCTGGCAGTATTCCTCTTGAACATCCTGCCTGTTTTGCCTTCTTAAGACAGTTACTTAGCTAGTTTTCCCAAATTACCTGTTTATGTATTTGTAAGCCTCAGTGAGCTGGTGGATTTTCTTCCCATGTAGATATGTAATCCTTTTTGAAATGAAGTTGTCCAATATAGATTGTCATATAATACTATCAACAATGGTAAACAGAAAAGTAGTGTTGTAATTTCAAAATACTATTGATCTGAAGGTAGAATGCACAAATGAGAGAAATTATCCTGGGAATTAACTAGATGCAAGTTGCAAGTTTCAACAACAAGAATTTCACCTGTTGCTTTTTTCGTATTCAATTCCAATCACACTGGTTCTCAAAATATTCACTGTAGAAAAAAAGCTATATAAACTGAAGAGAAATGACAGCTCCTGATCCTGGTATAACCAAGATACTACTCAGATGTAGCAATTAACTACATCTATATCTGACTATAAGGAACTTGTCATTTTGAGTCTGACTAACTTGAAGCAACCTTGCCTGACCTTTCACATGTGGAGACATGGGAAATTTTATTTCCATCATATTTCCAGGATTTAAATTTAAAGTTTAAAGCCTTTGTTTATGAAACTCACCTTTTTCTTATCTTAGCAACAAGTACTTACTATGAGAAAGGTATTAATAACTACTTGTTTATTATCTTGTCACACAAACCCTGTTATTAAAAATATATATCAGTTTTACACTGCAGACTCTTGGGAAACAATAATCCAGCTGTGGTATGAAAGCATACGTGTTTTAAAAATCCTCCTTAATAGTATCTATTCTATGTTTTTCATGGAGGAAAAAAACCTTCGATTTCCTCAATAAACTAATCCCAAATTAATTCTTTTTTCTCATTTTTCTCTGATAATAAAATTGTAAGACGTTACATTCAAAATAATGAGTTCAGAGATCATTATTATTTCTTGATTATTTTCTGAGTATTTTCTCTTGCTGCGAGGGTTCATGGCAGTCAGACTTAAGGGCTAAACTAAAGATATTGGAATGGGTTTGGCTAATTCTGTTGTCCTACCTGTATTGATTTAACAATTGCACAAGCAAAATTAGGTATAATAATGTCATTCCTGCATATTATTACAGTGGACTTTATGCAGAAGATTCCTTTATGAAATCTACACATGCAGATGAACATTCAAATAGGGCTTGAGATGACGCTCTATCACTGATTTTTGATCTGTGAGGTTATTTCATACATGCAAAATGAAAACTATCCTCATGTGGATCGTGATGTGCGTAGCATAGCAAAAAAGTATTAAAAAATTTCAAATGATAGGAACTTGTGGATCTCTTAAGTATGAAGGATGTGTATAATAAAACACATTGCTAATCAAACATTGATAAAATATTTAGCTCCTTCATCTTCCTCCCTACACAGCAGTGTTCTGTACAAAGCTTCAAAGTGATGGGTTGCCCACACTTGGTTTTTGGTTTTGCTTTGTGTTATGCAAAGAACTTTTGGCTTTGACACCTCCAATATCTCATATTTTATTCCACAATTACCAGGTTTTATGTTCTCAGTCACTTGCAGTAAGACTTGAAACATGCTGTTACTGTACTAATTGTTTTCCTACCTGAAGTAGTTACTCTGCTATTATTCATAGGGACTAGCCTCGCTGCATTTTGTGTTTATTGACGCTTTGGGATATTCTTCAAAATCAGCCTTGTATGGACTAATTATTATATAATTAAGACATGGATAATTATTATGGGATCTGGCTGACTTATGCAATGTGCATTTTTTGTTACTTTTATCAGCTGGTGGCCAGAGACAACTCAGTGTCAATGAACATCCTAAATTGCCCTTTCTGGAGGAATGTAATCTCTCCCAAACTCACCTTGAAGGTTTGCTAGCAAAAGTCCAGAAAATTTCCTTTAAGCTAAAAAGCATGTGCATATTTGAGTCCTAGTTTGTGATTACATATTACCTACAATAGGTTGGGAACAATTGATTATTAGGAACAACTGATTTGTATTTTTATACATATCAAGAGGAAAGCATATAAAGTAGGCCTGGCATAAACTGCAACAGCATAAAAAAAAATCAATGGAATGAAACTAGGATTGTCGATAAAGCTATTGAAAAGGATTTTTCTCTCTCTCTGTCTCTCAGTGTGTGTGTGTGTGTGATATATATATACCATATGTATACCATATATATATATACCATATCTATATCTCTATCTCTATCTCTATCTCTATCTCTATCTCTATCTCTATCTATCTATCTATCTATCTATCTATC
>QLTV01003280.1:701752-720500 GCA_003457575.1 Thermophis baileyi | reverse complement strand
TATCTATCTATCTATCTATCTATCTATCTATCTATCTATCTATCTATCTATCTATCTATCTATCTATCTATCTATCTATCTATAGAGAGAGAGATAAAATTATATACGGTATATAATCTCCTCATAGACCAGTCCTCAGGTTTACCATCTGTACATTAACATCTTTTACTGTCTGACCCTTAACGTCTCTTTTTTCTTTCTTTCTTTGAATTTTTTGGCTAATTAGGTGACTCTATGGTCCCTGTGAGCCTGTCCTTTTGTGCAGAGTTTGTAATTAGAGTGCCTGTGCAGTTCTCTACTAATTGCAAGAATTGTGATTTTTAGATTAATGAGTTAATTGCTAATATCTGCTTACAACATTCCCTTAAGATATATTATATCAAATAATGTGTAGGACACATGACACTCAGAGAAAACTATAATAATTGTCTTAGAAGCAGCAAAGTACTTGGGTGTTTCTGTCAATTTTTGACTCATTTCACACAATAACATAACAAACCCTTGGTGTGACATCCATTCATTGATTAAAGGTAAAGATACACAGTAGAAAATCACACTGTTAGAAATAGCATTTGCTCAACACAAAACACACCATACTTTACTATGTATCAGTCCATTATTTACTACGTATGTATCAGTTCATTATTTACTATGTATGTATAGGTCCATTATTGGTATCCATTCAAAGTTCTTAAAACATTTTTGTTCTGGATTCTGAATTTGTCTTCCATTCCATTTGGGTGTCTTTGTAAATTATCTGAGCCAATGGTGTTTATACATCCAGGTGAAACACACCACCAAGAATTATTAAAATGCCTGCATTTGTTATGTGCCTTTATTTGTTACGTAACAGAAGAAATGCATATTAAAGTGTATAGTATCCCCTATAACAGAGGCACCCAACCCCTGGGCTGCAGCCCACTACCGGGTCCTGGCCTGTTCAGAACCAGGTCGCGCATGTGTGCAGCTCAACTTGTGCAAACGGCAGGCCAGCATGCACACACGACTTGCACGAGCGGTGGGCCAGTTCCTCTCTTCCCCCCCACCCCCGGGCCACCAGGCTGTAAAGATTGGGGACACTGCTCTATAACTATTCTGGTCACTCTTAGCAATTTTCAAGACAAATATTAGGTCTTCCTCATTCTAGAATCTGAAACATTGTCTTAGATCTTATGTTAATCACACCAGGATAGCCATTCAGTGCTATACCAGGTAACTTAATTTAACAAAATTCATATGAACCTCAAAGCAAAATGTAATTCCACTATCAAACAAAATTGGAACTGGCATTTACTTTTAGCATGTTCTTAGTAGACATTAGGTCCTAAAATTCTAGGCCATCAGAAGAATTCTAAATTTGGGATGGGAGAACAAATTTGAACAAGACCATATAGATAATCCATGTTGAAATTGTTCAATGTACTTTATGATCTCTAATTTATTCCACTATTATTCTGGAATTATTATTTTTGTGCATTAAAAACTTATATCTAATATTGTTTACTGATATGTAAATCCAGTGATGAACATCTCTTATCCAATGTGTATTATATGTTTTGCCAATATAATGTACTAATTCATGTTATACCACAATTTATAAGGACATTAATATACAGGCAGAAGTGCTTGAATAAGAAAGAAATGCAGATTTGAGGACATGACTATGCAATTAATGAATACCATACAAACTAATATTAGTTATTTGTTTGAAAAAGCTTTCAATGTTTTTGCAGAATCTAATTTTTTGTACCAAATTGCTCTTTTTTCATCAACTCTCACATTCTACTTTTGCATTTGTATTTCCATAGTAATACTGTTTCAACTATTTGAATGTTGCTATCTTAGCTTAATGGACATTTTTTCCTTACCTGGAAAAATTGCTTCCTCATATATAATAATTCAATCCAACTAAAAAAAATCAGTATAATATTTTGTTCTCCATGCAGCTCTGTAAGTAGAATAGGTTCACTGATCACTTGTCAAAAATAATAATAATAATAATCCAGTGAATCTTACAGCTGAGACAGAATTTGGACTAAGGATTCTCAAACCCTATACACTGTACCGTGCTGATTCCTTCCGGTGTTTTTTTTTTCCTTTGTAGCTGGAAATATAGCAAATCTTGTATAATTAACCGAACAATCTTGATTGCCAAAATTTGCTCTATTTATAGAATATGTGAACTTTGTGGATTTGCACCCAAAATAGACATGGACAGAAAGAGCAGAAAATGTTGCAAAGTCAGCAGTTCCATGATGACTTCTATGTGAATAGCAGGGCGGCAGCTGTTAATCAGCTGATAACTGATAGCATAGGAGTGATCAGAAGTTGAAATGGCTCAGCAATTAGAAGAAGTAAGTGTTGGTTAGGACATTGCACAAGCAATTTAAATCCAATTTTGAAATCCGTAAGTAGGCCTAAACAATGGTAGCCATTAAAGACGGTCCTCTCTGGAATTTAGTTCATATTTCAACAACATCCCAAAACATAATGCAGTACAGGGAAAAGTTTCCAGTAAGTTAGTCCTGCTATACAGTGAGAGCTTTCTCCAGTCCAATAGCCTTCCCAGGTTCATACTGCCAAAATCTGGCAGCAAAATGGCAGTTTGATGTTTTTTTATGTATGCCTTAAAATAGGTTATGATAGTCTTTCCCCCTATAGGAACCTCATCTACAAAAGAAGCAAAGCTTACACTGTGAGGATGTGATACTGTATTTGTTGCTTGCCTAACCTTAACCCTGGATGTAATACCCTTCAGCCTCGCCAAAATGTATTTAAAAAGAATGAAAATTTCAGAACCTCTGATGATATCACCATATCCCGGGCCTGCTATATGCAGTCTTTGAAAATGAAAAGGTGAGAAACAAACAAACAAAGAACTGCAAGTTTCAGAGAAAAATAGTTGCAACTTCCACAGTAAGACAAAATACCTGGTTCATGCAGCCTACAACTGGGCTGGAGTTGTGATTGGTGAAAGCAACTATTTGTGTCTAAATGGTGCAACACGGGAAGTATTGGCTGTAGTCAAAGAAAGTTCCTGTTGGATTGGTGACAAAACATCAGGAGTTTGGTAGCACTTTTTACAACTAACACATTTTATTAAAATACATAAGGTTTTGTGAGCTGCAGCTCATCTCATCAGATGCATAGAGTGGCTACACTGATGTAGGATTTAAACTGGAGTGAAGTGGAGGGGAAGTTAGGGGAAGACAGGTTAGTTATGCAGCTGCAGATCACATGTGTAACCAGGGGTGGGTTCCTCCCGGTTCGGACTGGTTCTCCTGAACCGGTAGTGGCCCGCTGGTGATGTCACGATGATGTCACCGAACCAGATTGGTCGGTGCCGGTCCGTGGGGGCCGCCATCTTTTTTTTGAATTTCTTTTGAATTTTTTTTATTTTATTTTTGAAATTTTTTTCCCCCTTCCTTCTGAGCATGCACAGAAGCTGACGTCCGGCACTGTGCATGTGGTCACCATCTTTTTTTCGGCTTTGGTTTTTTAATTTTTTTTTTCAGATTTTTTGTTACTGCGCATGCGCGCGCATGCAAAACGCAGGCGTGCACACGTGGCACGCCCATGCGGCGTGCCCACGCGGCGAGGGAGGGAGCGAACCGGCAGCGAGGTAAGTTGGAACCCACCCCTATGTGTAACAGAGAAGAAGTACTTCATCAATTAATAATTGTACTGAGTTTTAAAAAGCCATGGTTTTTATTGACACCTTCTGAGATGGTCTGAAACGTTTTGACTACTGGAGTCTAGCAACATCTCACTTTTTCAAAAGAGTTTATCCGAGGTCTGCTATGGAATGTCCTAGGAGACTGAAATGCTCTGACTTTATCTTGTCCTTGTTTTGAGTCCTGATGTCAAGCTTTTGTTCATTAATTTGTGTGTGTGTGTGAAGCAAAAAGAAACATGAAACAAAAGCAACAAGAAACAATAGGACAATGGTGCCAAAATGGGGAACACATCCTGCTACACAACCAGGGGTTTACTTTACCCCTGCATTTTGCAGCAACAGCACCATCCAAGTTCCAACAAGTAGACACGCAAGAGCCTTCACATGCTACAGTACATATGTGACATATGCCTTCATCTGCCAGCCAAGTCCTCTGGATTCTATATGGGACAGCTTACAGAACAAAGTTTGTATAAAGAAGCATTCATTCAAATAATGTTAATACTCAAAATATTTCAGACATTGGCCAAAAGACTACATTCTCCCAAATCACTTACCTGAATTCGTAACACAGTGTTTAATCTGAGTGTACCCATCAAATGACATAAGTACTTTTTCAACAATAACCAGTTATTTCTCTACTGAGGCTGATCCCATCTTTAATGGCTTTTCAGGGTAGGAACTGTGAAATATGTTTCTGTTTACCTTGTAAGTAAATCATATAGTGTGAGCCTCTTCCTTTTAAAACATGTTATTTAAGTTTGAGCTGCTCTAAGTTTTATTACTTTGTTTTATGTTGCATTTGAATGTATGATTTGTTGAGTTAATTTACTTAAATGTTTGGAGAGCTGCTTGATGTACGCATATAAATGTCATTAATGCTATTAATGACTTTCAAATATACAGTCTTCATGAAGTCTGATTGGAACGATACTTAAAATCTCCCTTCAGTTTATGCAGGAAAACAAGTTGTGAAAAAGTTTACTAAGCTATATATAGCTTAAACCACTCCAGGAGATAGTAAATATTGACTTTACTTTTTTTTAATAATCTTTTTATTAAAAGTTTTACCTTCAGTCTGTCTAAAACTTTAAAATCCATTTGATCCGTTTAAAATTTCCTATAGCCAGAACTTTGTCTTTCTTTTGCTGTTTATTTTGAATTCTTAAAGCTCATAAAAATAGTTTCATTTTCTCATATTAAGGATTGAAGGCACTCAATGTTGTGTTTTCAGCATTGTCATTTTGAAAGTGCTTAATTTCTTTAAAACAGAATCGGACTGTGGTTAGTAAAGAAAATGCGACCTTAGTGTCTTTTGATGGCTCTGACTGTGGCTAGAACAATAATGATATTTTTTTTTTCCATTTCTTGGTTCTCTCATCCTCTGGAAACCACTGCTTTGCAGTCTCCTCATAAGGAGCAAGTCTGAAGCACAATGAGCGGAGTGCCACATCCTTTCTTTCTCCACAGGGTCGAAGGAGACAATATTCTCACCGGCTCCTCATTCTTAGCTAGAATTATTGGCTTCGCTTTTTGCAAGGCTGTCTTCAATCTGCAATTTCATTTCAGAAAGTCCACATTGGCTTCAACTTTCACGCGTATCTACTTGGCTTGAAGCCACAGGGAAACTGGCAATCTCTTCTAATCTTAGAATACTTTTGATGTTGAAGTCCTAAATATGGTTGTGTTTCAGGCATCTATATTATATTGTATTTATTTCCTCATGTGCTTCATTGTAGATAATAAATTGGGGACATTAGTTAATTACAGGTAGTCCTCGACTTACAACTGTTCATTCAGTGACTGTTCAAAGTTACAACAGCAGTGAAAAAAATTATTTATGACCATTTTTCACACTTACGACCATTCCAGCATCCCTATGGTCAAATGATTAAAATTCAGATGATTGGCAACTGACTCATATTTATGATGATTGCAGTATCCTGGGGTCATGTAATCATCCTTTGCAATTTTCTGACAAGCAATGCTGTTGGGAAAGCCAGATTCGCTTAAAAACCGTGTTACTAAATTAACCACTGCAGTGATTCACTTAACAATTGTGGTAAGAAAGGTCATAAAATGGGGCAAAAGTTAAAACTCATTTAACAAATGTCTCACTTAGCAACAGAAATTTTGGGCTCAATTGTGGTCGTAAGTCAAGGACTACCTGTACTGCAGTTCTAGAATTCTGATTTACTTGTAAAATGATAAACCCACTGATGCATACTGCTGTTAACAGATGTCTCATTCCTGGTTTGCTTATTGTGTGAATTAGGAAACCTGGCTTGGCAACTGAATATGACTTATTTATTCATCCATTACATTTATACAGCAGTCCATCTCATGAATTCTAAAAATCATAGAATGTAATTATTATATTTGATAATTGTGTTTAATGTCTGAAAGAGGAGCAACTGGAACAGTGTGCTGTGTGAACATGGCCAAATTGTGATACACATTCCTTAGGTACCAGTGCAAGTGCTTGAATAGATGGTGTTAAATACTGTATATCTCTGTCTTTTCATTATTTGAAAATGTCTTTAAGGAAAGTATAGTTGATTCTTCTATGATTCTTCTCCTAAGCTGAGCTGCTGAAAAGCTGGACTTGGATGAAGTTCAAGTTTTATAGACAGGGAGGGGTAGCAATAAATATATATATTGGTTTAAGAACACTTGGTATACTTATCAAAATTTACTCCCATCAGACTTTAAACCAAATGGATCAACTCAAGATTATCTGTGTAATTTATCTGGAAGCTTTAGTGGGAAATATTTCAAGGGTGTGTAGTATATGCTTAAATATTAAGTCTGGTGACTTGATACCACAGAGAAAGATTACACCTATTGTATGCATAAGTTTCATCAGCTATTTGTCTTGTCTGGGCTTGTTCAAAAATAAAGACAAATAGGGGAAAAAACAGAGAGGAATGATACGTTTTCATTGTGACCAGAGAGCAAGAGTGATCAAAAGATCACTTTTTCAGGTTTTAGCAAGTCCTTTTGCTTGCATTTGCAAATAAAGCAGTATTTCCCAGCAAAGTTCACTTACAGTATGTGCTTGTAGAAAGGCAGAAGCAGTGCATGTTCCTGCCTCTTGTCAATGATTCAGTTCAGTAGGTTTTCAGTATACATGCCTTTTTCTCCTCTTTCTTGAAAAGATTATGTTTGCCAGCTGAGGAAAAGTTTGCAATTTGATCAACATCATGCATCTTTAAATTAATGTGAGTCATGTCTATGGAGATTCCCAATCATGCTTTTTTCAAAAGGCAACTGGACTTTGGTTTTCTTTGAAGACGTTTCACTTGAAGACACTTGAAAACATCTTACTTGAAGACATTTCACTTCTCATCCAAGAAGCTTCTTCAGTTCTGACTGAATGATGGACCACCATTCAGTCAGAATTGAAGAAGCTTCTTGGATGAGAAGTGAAATGTGGTTCAAGGAAAAACAAAGAAAGTCCAGTTGCTGTTTGAAAAAGCACATCTGGGATGATAATGTAAGTCATTGAGATATAACCAAAATCTAGCTCTAAACTCTACTCCTAAGCATAATATATAAAAATAGGGCAGTGGTGAAATCCAAATTTTTCCCCTACAGGTTGTGGGCGTGGCTTGGTGGGCGTGGTGTGGCTTGGTGGGCGTGGCTTGGTGGGCATGGCAGGGGAAGGATACTGCAAAATCCCCATTCCCTCCCCACTCCAGCGGAAGGATATTGCAGAATCCCCATTCCCACCCCACTCTGGGGCCAGCCAGAGGTGGTATTTGCCGTTCTCCGAACTACTCAAAATTTCCGTTACCGGTTCTCCGAACTACTCAAAATTTCCGCTACCGGTTCTCCAGAACCTGTCAGAACCTGCTGGATTCCACCCCTGAAATAGGGCCATAACAGAAAGATGTAATCCTTAGATTATATCTACAGTCTATGAGATGTGATGATGAAATAAATAGTCCAGTAGATAGGTATTTTTCATTCTGAAAAAGTATCTTGAATGCACTAGTATTTATGATGTAATTTGGGCAGATCCGGTACTAGCTTTAAATGATTGAGGTTCAAGTAACTGAGGAGAACTTGCTTCCCACCAGCAATAATAGAAATTAAATTAGATATAATATCAAGCAGCGCATCCATATAAGTCTTTTACATCTTCAGCATCTATATTTATGCCTGCAAATGAGCTTATTTTAAGGAAGACAGCTTGTTCTTCACTAAGTTGTAAGTGACATTTTAAAAAGCAAACACCTTGCAGAACAATATGATGTACCAATGAGATTGAGAAGGAAAGTTTGAGATTGTTTTAGATCAGAGGTGTGGAACGATAGCCCTTTCATGACTTGTAGACTTCAACTTCCTGCTGGCTCAGGAATTCTGGGAGTTGAAGTCCAGAAGTCATAAAAGGGCCATCATTCTCCACCCCGTTTTAGATGGAGACTTAACATTCAGCAAACTGATTTACTAAGAGAGTTTGTTCTAAGAACACCTTTAGGTGAAGAAGAACAGAGTATTTCTGAATTAAGATGCAAAATGGCTGACTAATAAGGGAGTGAGCTCTACACAAATGGTTTTTTTCTTTGACAAGTGAAACAGAAATGTTCAACTAAAACAACATGTTTAGAAAACATTCAAAAAGTACCTGACAAGAACCAGCAAGCTCCTAAAATACTGACATTTTCTTAAAAGGTGACATTTGAAGGAAAAGGAGGAGGGAAAAAAAAAAACCTGAAATTATCTTTGAGCAGGAACACACTTGTCAGATAGTGAGAATACACTGCAACATTATATTGAGGCTCCCGCTGGCATTTTTAACAGAAGTTTATGCTCACTTAATGAAGCCAGTGCTTTATCAACTCTAACAATTACAGCCTCAGTCACTACAGATCTTAATCTGAAACTGGATTAGAATGCTAAGTGCCTGGGGTCTGTAAGTGGCCACAGTAGTTTTTAAAAATAAATAAATAAATACTTCCGACAACATTTTTTTTAAATCCAAAGTGTTCCCCTACATTTCAAGTCTAGGTGACTTTCAGTGCTGGTATTTGTCTGACTTAAAGGGATATTTTGGAGATTCAGTTCCTTCAACAAATCAAAGCCTCTAAAAGGTCAGAAATTTAAGTAATTTATCAGTATGATGGTTTGCACATTGAGACTAGACTGAGAAAGAAAAAGAAACATTGACTTGCATTACGTTTGTTTTAATTATGCATAAATTCATTACAGCCTTTTAGTCAAAGCAGCACCCACTTCATAGTCATTTTAACATGCCTTCATATATTCCATTGTTTGTTAACTCAGTGAGAATCCTTTGGAATCTGGTACACAATATTCCTTTTCTTTTCTTTTTTCTTTCTTTCCTTTCCTCCCACCCCCCCCTTTTTTTGCAGAATGTGTTCAAAGATTCCTTGATGCAAAGACACTATGAAATAATTGCTAATTGCCAAATAATGCTGCATCTCGTATTTCCTTTCTCCTCGGTATTACGTTTCTGCCAATCTGCCTCTCTATTACATATTAATATCTTCATAGCGCGGAATATGACATTGGAAGTAGAACCTGTTGTTTGACTTTGACTGCAATTTTGGAGTTATGTATATCAGCAGTTACTACTTCTGATATTCCTGTTTTATGCTCATGCCAGCTTGAGTACAAGCCCACTTAAGATAATCCTGCCCAGACTGAGACTCTTCAGCAACATTTCGTAAGCTATTCAGTGCAGTGAGACTACCATGTTGCTACAACAGATAGTTCCTGTTGCTGTGCCCTCCCACTATTCTGTACCAGGAAGGTTTCAGTTTCAGTTTCCTTTTGGTGGGTAGATTTTTTTTGTTTAATATAGATTCACATACTATATACATAAGTACACTGGGACTGGCCCGCTCAACCCATGCTGTCAGAGGAAGCATGCTGCGGGCCCCATCGCTCAAGGAATTCCAGCTAGCGGGGTCCAGGAGAAGGGCCTTCTCTTACCCCCTGAGGTGAGACTGGTTCCCACTCTTTTTTCCTTCCACAGGAGCTTGAAGACCTGGCTCTGCCAGATGACTCAGGACTCTAACGTGGAACATCACATTGGAGGTAGTTGTTGAATTAAAATAAATTGAATAAATAAATAAGGCACACGCCCAAATTAAAGTATCAAAATGCAGATATATGGAGATACATGTATTTTTCTTTCATTGAATATTTAGTTTTCTCCTCCTTTTTAAAATATGTCTAAATGAGAGATGAATTTAAGGCAACATCAGTTTCTGCCCTCCAGAAAGAGTTTTAGCAATGGAGCAACTGGACAATGCAATGAAGCACAATCTCTCCTAGTCTATTTTCGTGTACACCTCAATTTTCATGTGTATTTGGTGAGACTGACTGAATGCAAAAACATCCCTTTGGCAATTTCTTGAGCCCTCTACATTGTATTCCAAACCGTGTGAGATTATTATTAGTACAATTCTGAGCAAGAAGAACAGTGAGTATACCATGAGTTAAGGGGATGATTTTCAGCAATTTCCTAGGACACGTTACAATCTTGCCCAGCTGTTTTTTTCTTTCTGAAAAGAAGATCACTGCTGCAGTGAACTCCAAACAATTATATTACTGAGTTTTACAATACCATTTGGGGCACTCCTTCCGAAGGAAACTTCACTACTGAAGTTCCAGATGCCTGTTTTTGAGCCACTAATTATTATTTTTTTGCCATATCAAAAATGTTTCCAAATCCATTGTCTTCAACCAAAAAAGTCCACAGTGAAGTGGCTTGTGTATTGTGCTAAGCCATGATTTCCTTAATCATGATTTGCTGAATAATCTATAATGGGTTGGGATTCCACAAGCTACTACATTATAAATTATGACTGAGACATTATATAAAGTTAAAACAAGACCCACCAGAGTTAAATTTAGTGTAATGTATGACACTAACAATCTGTATACACATTCTGAGAAATCAGTAAATAAGATCTTTGCTTACGGTTATTTATTTGTGACTTGCTCAACAACCTGAGTGTGCCTGGCAGTGTAACCACCCAAGAAGTACAATGTGGAATCTGTAGAACACAGAAACTGTATTTATTATTTTATTTTATGAGTTATTCAGGTCTCGTAAATAAATAAACGAAAACAATATGGAATAATAGTACCTGGAAATCTAAAGTAGAACAGAAAAAAGAATAATAAAAATAGATAAAAATAGCAGCATGAAGAGTACACCTTCTGGAGCACAATAGTCCATTGTATCTGCAAGAAATGGTCACATGTATATTGAAGTTTCAGAAACCTCCTGTTAAGATATGTTATCAGCTTCACTTTCATTACATTTTAAATCAACATTTAGATTCTGTTACTTAGTACTGTATCTTAGTACAGTACTATTACTTTACAGGAGTCCAAGGTAATGTACAGGTAGTCCTCAACTTACAACAGTTTGTTTAGTGACTGTTCAAAGTTACAACAGCACTGGAAAAAAGTGACTTATGACCGTTTTTCACAGTTATAACTTTGCAGCATCCCCATGATCATGTGATCAAAATTCAGATGCTTGGCAACTGATTCATACTTATGACCATTGCAGAGTCCTGGCGTCATGTGATCCCCTTTTGCGACCTTCTGACAAGCAAAGTCAATGGGGGAGCCAGATTCCCTTAACAACTGGATTACTAACTTATCAACTGCAGTGGTTCACTTAACAACTGAGGCAAGAAAGGTCATAAAAAGGGGCAAAACTCACTTAACAAATGTCTCACTTAACAGTGGAAATTTTGGGCTCAATTGTGGTAATGTACAGGTCGAGGACTACCTGTACATACAGGTAATCTCTGACTTCTGACCACAACTGAGCCCAATATTTCTGTTGCTAAAGACAGTTGTTAAGTGAGTTGTGTCCCATTTTATGACCACAGTTGTTAAGCAAATTACTGCAGTTGTTAAGTGAATCACGTGGCCGTTAAGTGAATCTTGCTTCCCCCATTGACTTCGCTTGTCGGAAGCCAGTTGGGAAAGTTACAAATAGGATCACATGACCATAGAGCACGGAAATCGTCATGAATACATGCTAGTGGCCAAGCGCCAAATTTTGATCACGTGACCATAGGGATGCTGCAAAGGTTGTAAGTGTGAAAACTGGTCATGTCACTTTTTTCAGTGCTGTCTAACTTCGGATGGTCACTAAACAAATGGCTGTAAGTCAAGGACCACCTGTATCATCCTTTTCTTCCATATGGGGTGAAAGATAGCAGCTAATCTAAAGTTACCCAATTAATGTCTTAATTAATTTCCATTTCCAAGTATGAGTTTGACCATGGATCTTCTTCGAAACAACACTCCAAATTGCGTCAAGAATATATAAAAACACTGATAATAAAAATCTTAAAATAGAACTTTCCCTGGTGTGATCTCATGCTGTTTTCTAAACCAGTTGAAGTCAAATTGGGAGTCTAGATTAATTCTAAGTGTTCAAATTTTTAAAATCTGAAAACTTTTGGACTTTTTTTAGGGACTCTAATGTGATGGTGGAGGTTAAATATATATTTTCTTGTTTGAGAGAGGCTCAAGGATCGTCTTCCGTCTCTTCCTCCTCCTCCTCCTCCTTTTTTGCCTACCCTCTTGAAAAATGCAACTTCTCGTAAGATTTATCAGCAGCCTTATTGGAATTTTCCAACTGCAGCTGCTAGGTTTTCTTGTTTTCAAGCTTGCTGAACAAGACTAAGGAAAAGCCTTATCTCCCAGAGGCAGGAGGATATATTTGGGAAACTATAATTGCATTAGAATACAGAAAGAGAAAATGAGCAGAATAGTTTTCCTATGGCAAAGAGTGAAGGCAACAGACAGGACAGCTGAATTCTAGCAGGAAGATACTGATGGGCTGCTAATAGCTTTATAATCAACCCAACCTTATGAAGTGCAGTTTTTGCAATTGTCCACAGGAATAGGTCCTGTCAAACTTCCCTCCTCTCCTCACCTAACACACTCCTAATAGAAGGTATGAATTTAGCTTTGTATTCCCTACTGGTGATATCTATCCCTTTAAATAACTCACAACCGTTTCCTCAGTGCTTTGAGGAGAGGCACTTTCTACACGGCTGCATACTGTTTTTAAAATGTGTGAAGTGCTAAAGTTCACCTGGCACATGTTAAATTCACAGTCTTTATCATGTGTTAACTGATATGGTTTATAAGCCATCCAAGCACAGAATCACTTGAAGATTTACTGGGTTTTTTTTTAAGTGCACAATACCAGTCTCTCTCTGTTTATGACACAAACACAACTCATTATTATAATTAGTGAATTTTTCTAGTACCAGAGCTTGCACAACCAACTTTTTATAAATGAGCACATATTATATATATGAAACCTGAATGTAAGATCTCAGCTTAACATTGTTGTGCTGATCTCCTTCCCCCTGCTAATCTTACGCATGCATAAAATCAAATATAATAAAGCCTAATTCATCTGAGCTGGTTAAGAAAAGTTAGATTACAAATCTGTAATTAATTGCCCATCGAATATATTGTCAAAATAGAACAAAGGTAGAACTTTGGAGTCTGAGTGTTACATTGCTACCTTTTTCTGGTCTCACATTCTGAGCCAAAGCTTTCCCCTACTTCATTGGCTCAAGAGCTAGTATATGAATGGTCTTCTTTCCTCCAAGTACACTAATCTATCACAGTGCTGAAAAAAGTTAAGAGTATCCAGAGGGAATAGAGTTGCTTGTACATCCCTTTCAATGTTTCCTTTACCTTGCTTTGAGCAGAAGAGAGAGATAGTTGACAGAAAAATAGGCAAGTTTCAAAAGGCAAAGTGATTATCTACCTCGGGTGTCAAACTCACTGCGTCACGTTGTCGTCACGTGACGTATCACGACTTTCCCCCCTTCGCGGAGCTAGGATGGGCGTGGCCTGCGCATGATGCATCCGACCCACGGGCTGCCAGTTTGACAGCCCTGAATTTTGATTTGGATGTCAATTGTTGATCAAGGAGTTAGAAATTTCCTAAAAGAAATGACTAAGGTGAAATTCCTAACAAAAGGTAATACCGGTAATCCTCGACTTACAATCGTTTAGTGACCGTTTGAAATGACAATGTCACTGAAAAAAAGGAGCTTACGACCAGTTATGATCGTTAGGGTCATGTAATCATCATTTGTAACCTTCCCAACCAATAAGCACAGTCAATGGGGGAAACCAGATTTGCTTAATGACCACAATTCACTTAACAACTGCAGTAACTTGACTGTGGCAAAAAGGTTGTAAAATGAGGCAGAACTCACTGTTCTGTTGCTTCACTTAGCAACAGAAATTTTGGACTCAATTGTGGTCATAGGTTGAGGACTATCTGTACTAGATTCTCAATGTGCCTGACACTGGTTTGTTTGTTTATTTACTTTATTTACTTGTATCCCACTTTTATTATTTTACAAATAACTCAAGGCAGTGAACATATCCAATACACCTCCCACCTATTATTTTCCCAAAACAACAACCCTGTGAGGTGGGTTGAGCTGAGAAAGAATGACCCAGAAATACACTCAGGTGGCTACATGGCTAAGGCAGGACTTGAACTCACAGTCTCTGGCTTTCTACTCAATAAGCAACAACTGAGTATAGCTTGAAAGCACACTAAAATCATAAGCCATGATTTTAAATGCATACTAGCTAATATTAAATACCAAATAGTTACACCAACACCAAAAATCCCACCAAACTCGGGATTGTATGTAACCATTCAAGGAACATTGTAAAATGTGTGCATATGGAACTAAATAAAATAAACACGTATAATGCTAAACTAAATAAACACGTATAATGCTGCATATCAAGATTATAGTAAAATATTATACTTTTCTTCTATTTTTACATTTTAACAATTTAAGTGGGGTACAACAATTGTGATTTTTTTTTTTTTGCTCAAGACTGTTTCCATTATGAAAGCTGCATGTACTCAGTAAGCAAATTAAGAGCAAGATGGTATGTAAATAGTGTCTAACAATTGCCCATTTTGGAAAATGCTCAATGGGTGTGTAACGTAGCCATATTCAGTCCCTTGGTTACTGCCTGAAATAATATAAAATTAACTATAAAATAATCCTATGCTGGGTTTACCAGAGCTTATTTTGGCATGTATATCTACTGCCCAATTTCCATCAAGAATGTTTAAACAATGGTCTTCCATTGCATTTATGATATACACATTGTCTGCTACAAACAGGCTGTAGCAGCTTCTATTCCAAAGTGTGTGTGTGAGAGAGACCACAATTCAGTTCAATAGATAAAGCCTCAGGGCTGAAGTCCAGAGCTCCACAGTCAAGGAAACAAATAACTAAAGAACAGCCAACAGAGTAACTGCTCAGCATCAGCAGTTGGGCCTGCACTGATATGTTGGGATTCCCTGGTGAATAAGGCTTCTTGCCGCCTTTTTCCTATTGTTAAAATATAAGCAATTGGCCAGACAGATTTGCATGTGGTTACAAAAATTCATTCTAATCTCTAAAATCCTGTCATCTTTCTCAGGCGAAAAAAAAAAAGGCAAGACTATTAACTCCAAAGTGTAAAATTATTTCAATGTATTACTGATGAAAAATCAGTAATAAGTAGCCCCAGCATCTTATAAGTGTAAAATTATTTCAATGTATTACTGATGAAAAATCAGTAATAAGTAGCCCCAGCATCTTTATAATGCTTCAAAACATTATTTCAGTAATGCTTCTTTTGGTCAAACCAAACAATGCATCTCCATCTTATAACTAGGGCGGAGGAGAAAAAGCAACTGAAAAGTGATTATTTTCTGCCTCTTGGCTAGCTCATGGCTGAAAGAAGATTTGAGCCTGGGACTTCCCAATTTACTCTGTTGTAGTTGGTCATCTGCAAGTTTACTCAACAGTAACGTCTATAGGGTTCACTAAGAAGTAAAGCTACATTTTAAATTATTATAGCTGATTCTAACTTTTACTGTCCAATTCTGGAATGGAGAGAAACAGTTTCAGGAGGTCTTTATATAGTTCTCCTAAGGTCAAGAATTCAGATATTCTAATAATGTATTACATGTGTAACTAGTACACTTGCAATATACAATAATGTACCTTCCTCAAACACACACACACACACACACACACACACACACACACACACACACACACACACACACACACACAAGAAATGGAACCAAAATGGGAGCCAGAAGGGTCTCTAGTCTCTTTCCTTCTGAGATTTAAATGAAATGGCGCATAATGCCAGCTCTCTCTTTATCCAGAATTCCTCCTGTCCTTGGCATTTCCATAAAGCTATCATTTATGATAGTGGAAATCCACCCTTCCCTCTAAGAAATAATAATAGTTGCCTAAGTCAATTAATTAGAATAAACAATAAAAAAAATCTAATTACGGATGTGCACCATGCAATACTGTACACATCCAAATTCCAAAAGTATTTGCTTTACAGGACAGGACATTTCTTAATTTTTTTAAGACCATGGAACAAGATAGATAAATAGGTTGATTGTTTCTTTTAAAAAATAAAATGTTGAAATAAAATGTTATAATAATGTGCTTCATTTTCTTGTACATTTAATATAAATTGTAGTGGGACATATGAGCTAGCCTATGATGGCATATTTCATCTATATCTGGAGAGAAATTTGTTAAAGAAAATCTTAGAGTCAGCATAACCTTCAGCCCATTTCAATATTTGATATCTTGACTAGTGAGTGCTAAAATTCATTTTCACAATTACTGTATATGACAAAGGAAAATGAAATAAAACCTTTAATCATTTGCACTTAGAAGTTCATATTATCTATGAACTTTTATCTGTCTTTTAGTGAACTTTTTCTAATTGTTTCGGTGTGATATTTAAAGTGTGTGACATTTCCTTTTCTTTCATGGATAGCAGGGTACTTGTGTTACTGAAAGGAGATCCAAACTTCATGAAAAGCTCTTCTCCTAAATCTTGAGACCAGCTCAAAGAAAGCCTTCAAATTCTTTGGGGAACACATGAATTCAACAAACCACAGCTAAACACACAGCTCCATGGAATATACACGCAGAAGGCTGTATCTTCAGTCTTACTTGAAACTACTCAAATCTAACCATTTCCAGGATCAGGATTAGCGGTTTCAAAAGTCTACACATTAAAGAGTTTTCACGAACTCTTCCGTATTAACAAATTTCTCTGGAAAGAAAAAGGACTGAAAATGTAGTGGCAGACTAACACAGGCGGATTTATAATCAAAAAAGAAAGATTCCCTGGAACTGAAC
The DNA here is from genome assembly GCA_003457575.1 of Thermophis baileyi. Lineage (NCBI taxonomy): Eukaryota > Metazoa > Chordata > Lepidosauria > Squamata > Dipsadidae > Thermophis > Thermophis baileyi. The sequence goes on along the minus strand of QLTV01003280.1, from coordinate 703,592 downwards.
ACTTTATATTTAAATTAGGTTTTGACTGATCATGAAACTCTTGATATAGTTCTGCAAATGAAATTCAAATGCTGATAGTAGTGGGAAATTTATCTGGATTTAAGTTTGCTCAGCCACACATCTTGTTTCTTTCTTTCTTGACAAAACAGTAAGGAATACAGGCAGCAAAGAAAGCTAGATGATTACATTGCAAAAAAAAAAAAGATAAGATCACCACCTGCCCACATCTTTGTGATAAAATTAAGAATGGTGTGGCTAACAGTCATCCTGGAAGCAATACAAGCTCAAACGTCAAATGAATATGTGTCTGGCTGTTCTTCCTATCTCACATTTGACATCTGAAAACCGCAGTTCAAATTTAGTGCTTGGTGGGGGTGTGCATGTCAGCTCCACTGTCTTTAAGATGTCATCGGAAGAGGGCTCAGCAGTCTGGTGGCCTTTATGCTGCAGCTCTGCAACATCCATTTCAAATTGCCTGCGCTCTGTATGGGGTGATGATGAATGTGCGATCTAATAATCACACATTAAAATAAACATGGTTCAGAGAAAATGACAGGGTGGTGCTGAAACACTGCAAAGCTGCTGCAGGAAGCCCTCAGTTGGACAAAGCAAAGGCAGGGCTTGATGTGCCAACACGGTTCCTCCCACCCTCCCCCAAACACTGGCGCATGGGAGGCAAATAAATAAATGTTCAGACCTCAAGGGACTACTTTCCAATAATTCAACCCACAAGAAGTCCAAATTTGCAAAATGTCTTGCTTTTAACTGGTCTGCAAAGCTGGCTTCTGGTGATGAGAAAAGCAAACTGGATATGTCCCAACTCCCCGATACTTCCTACTGCATCCAGCTGGAACCATAGGGTACTACAGCATGGTCTCAATACCCTGAAATTAATGAAAGCTGCAAAACCTCATCCTTAAATTTCAGACTGGATGAGGGATACTGTGAATTGTGCTGTGATTTGCAAGGGCAAAATTCCCATCATCCTTTAAGAAATAAAAGTGCTATTTTCAAGTGTTCCAAAGGTTTCCAATTTATGCTATTCCTTAGATTTAAGAGCCCCTGAAATAATCAGTCACCCCAGGTTTCATTCTTGCACTCATTTATCTCAAAATGGACTCTCCTAAAAAGTAATTTAGATGTAAAGTAGCCAAAACACCACCACCACCAAAATCCCTACACTTTAGGGTGCTTTCTTTAAAAAGGGGTGTGACTTGATGCCATGTGTACCCTAAGAAAATATAAATGTGCATATTCTATCTGCATTGAGTGGATCATTTGTATTTTTTTCTGAATATGTGAGGAGTGTTTCACTTGTTCTGGCCTCAGATCTCTGGAGAATTAAGGTTTTCTTGTGCAGTGGTGGACTCACGGTTTAAAAAAGTGTGAAGGAATCATCGGGCCACAGGGTAAGATCTTTTTGAGGTAGGCTTCAATAAAACTCTATCTGAAGGCAGGACACTGAAAAACTTAAACTTCAAGTGAGCTGCAAGTCATTCTTCTGACTTCGGTGGGACTTAATCCCTGCAATTTACAATTTCAAAGATGCTGAATCGTGTCGATCGGCCCAGTCAAACTAACTCTTCCATGGGCGCCGGTCATACTAAATGGAGCTTTTTTTCTTTTTTTTACAAATTTCAGGCAACCCGGACAAGAGCTGGCTATCCTAGGAGACTTCACGAAGCCGCCCCCGTCGGGCAGGGGAAGATGCGGAGAAAAGGGAAAAGATCCAGCAATTCCACGTGTTTTGGACGGGGGTGGGGGGGAAGGAGAGGCAAGAAACCAGATGGAGGAGAAGACCCGGGTGCGTTTGGGGCAGAGGTGCATCCCCAACTGCTGA
>QLTV01003280.1:667280-701555 GCA_003457575.1 Thermophis baileyi | reverse complement strand
CAACCCCTGGTCCGAAAGAAGCCGCTGTCTTGTCCTGCCCGCGCAGTTTGGCGGCTGCACTTTTCGCGCCGATTCCCGGCCCCATCGCCGATTCCCTTCCTATTCCGTCAACGTTGCTCCCTTCTTAAGTCCTGCCAACTTGGAACCGCGAAAGTAGTGGGAGGGAGAGGTGGAGTGCAGCGCAAGAGACGCTCCTCCTTCCTCTTCTCCCCCCCTTTCCCCTCCCCCCCCCTTTTCCCTTTCTTTCTTGCTGCGCCTGTTTGTACTTTAGCTGATCCACTAATCCCCTGAGAAAGCCTATTTGCAGCGAAGAGTATCTGTAGGGGGCGAGGCTGGTCCATGTGGGTTTGTGTCATTGGTTTGCAAAGAGAGAGACCCCGCCTATTGCCCAAAAAGAAAAGAGAGGGGGGGGGGAGAGAGACCGAGACCCTACCTCTCTCTCTCTCTCCTAGCTATTCAACACAACGGAGAAGGAAGAAGCGGAGGCTAGAAGAAAAATCACCCCCCTCCCTCCCTCCCTCCCTTATTTTGATTATTTGATTTTTGCTGGATCAGCACCAGCCAGAGACTTTTTTTTTTCCCCTCACAAAACGAACGGGGGATTCCAAGTTGCTCTTACGTTTCCCCCCCCCCCCACACACACCACCTCATCCATCCTCACTTGGAGTAGCGGCGGAAGCTTTCTGGCCAAGGCGGCGAGGATTAAGTTTTTGTGTGGTGTGTGTGCGCGCGCGCGCGGGTATGTGTGTGTGTCATTTTTTTTAAGGTGGCTATAGCAAAAGCAGCCAGAGCCCGTGGCGGCCACCGATCGATCAAGAAAGGGGAAAGATGCAACAACGCTGAGAGCCCAGGCGTCGGCTTGAGCCCAGGCCGGGCGGGGGCTGCTGCTCCCGGTGGACCCCACGAGCTGACGAGGTAAGGAGCGGGGCGAACGAGCGGAGCGAGCGGGCAAGCAAGACTCTTCGCCCGGCTGACTCGGGCAGCGGGGCTCGATGTCTCTCCTCCCTGCCCTGGAAATGCGCGTGTGCCCGTACTAGTAGTGTCCATGTGTTTTCGCTTCACTGCGCCATCCAGAAAAGGGAAGCCGGCGGGGGTGGGGAGGAAAGGACGGAGGGGGAAGCGGGAAGTGCGAGGACATCTTTGGTCACATCTCACCTCCTGTGGGAAGCTCTAATTCGGTCTGGATAGACCTTTCCCGGTCCTTCCAAGTCGCCCTTGGGATGTTACGGAGCGATCGTTTGTGTGTGTGTGTGTGTGTGTTTTTAATTCCACCCACACCCCTTCCATCTACTTGGCGCCGATCGTGCAAAGGTGTGCGGATTTGTGGAAAACGCTTTCGGATCCAGCGCGCGCAGTTGATCTTGTGTGTGTGTGTGTGTGTGTGTGGGTGGGTGGGTGGGTGTTGGGGGGGTTTGTGTGTGTGCGCGTCCCGCCCTCCCACTTTTCGGTTACGATGCCCATCCACCCCTCCCAATTTATTTTGACACGGCTAGCGTGGATGGCGCTGGCCTTTAGGGGAGCCGGGCGGGCTTTGGCGAAAGGAAGCGAGTGAGAGTCTCTTGGGGGCTCCTCGCCTGTCCTTCGCAGACACCCCCCCCCAAAGAGAGGGGGGGAAACCCCGCAAGAGTATCTGAGCCTGTTTTTGTTGTTGCTCAGGAGAAACAAACGGGCGGGGGCAGATAATAAGTTGCTGCTCTTCTTTTTCATCCTCCCATTAAAAAAAAAAAAAAAAACAAGCCCTCGCCTCCCTCCCCCGCTCCGGCCGAAAGAAGTGAGAGACGTTAAATGAGGTGAAGTGGAAGTCTTTTGTTTTGCTGGGCTCCGCATTGTTTACTTAGGACGGAGTGTGATGGACAACATCTGCCAGCAGATTAGCAGGGTAGTAACCCAGGCTTTGCAGCGCTGCCAAAGTCTCGGCCAAGACAACGGAGGAGGGAAGGGGGCGGCATCGAGGGAGGGAGCCGGCACAGCGACCCTTCCGCGCAGCTTTAGCTCAGAAAGTGCCTTTTTCCTAAGGCGGCGGGGAAGCTACTTCTTGCCTGGTGCGCTTCTCATTCCCCCTTGTAGTTGCAGGCGAGCCGAAGAAAGTTTTTCTTCCTGCCGCTGGAAGTCGCTAGGAGGCGAAGAAGCGATGGCAAAGCGAGGCCGGGTGGGTGTGATCGGTCTGAGCCCTGGAGCTCGCCCGCTCTTCCCAAACTCCTTCGGACTTGCAAGGGAACTTGAGGGGAGGGAGCTTGCTCGCTCTGGTGGGGAAAAGGAGCTGCGCTAGAGCCGCATCAGAGCAGTTTCGAAGCCCTCTGGTGAAGGTGGGATCCGGTAACGCTGCTAGAGAAATCCGGAGACCCGGGAAAGGGGAAGCGGGGGCCGGGGGGTCGATCTGGGCCCCGCCGTCTGCGATTCGAGCCGTGCCGTTTCCCCCACCCCCGGGAACGCGTTCTTAAGAGCCCGGTTTCATTGTGACGTTTGCAAAGTGGGCTTTGCAGTTTTGTTTTATTCCTCCGCCTGGAAAAGCGGTGTGCTTTGCGGTCCGAAAGGTGCACGAGATATAGATAGATAGATAACCATCTTGGGCTGCTTTTTAGTTTTGCTCCTAGTCCACAATATTTTTTAAACGACCCCCCTCTTTCCGAGCTGGATAGATTACGACGTTTGCGTCACAATATTCATAATAATTGCTGCGTTAGTTATTGGGGGGTGGGGTGGGGAAGCGGGTTTGGCGTTCGAGCACTTTATATTTGCCGCGACCTTCCCCTCCCCCCCCCCTTTGCTCTTCTCCCCCTGTTGGAACCCACCGAGTCGGAGTAAATGGAAAATTGAAGTGCTGCCTTTTCAGGAGTGAAATGGCTGATCGTCTTTGAATAGGTGTTGCCATCTACACGGATAAACAAGAGAAACATCGCGGAGTAAATCAGCTCCTTAGCAACTCCGCTGGACCCAGGTTTTTTCTATCACTCTGATATTGGTCAGGCGAAGAGTATTTTCCGCGAGGAACCAAACGCTTTAACTGACTGACCTTTTTTTTTTTTGCTTGAAATGGGCTGAGATTTTGTTCCTCTGCACAAAAACTCTTTTTGTTGCCAAACAATTCAAATAGAACCCCAAGTTGCATCCTTTTGCAAAAGATACCAATCTGACTCCTCTTTACTCTCTTGCGGTTTGCAAGGATTAAACTTCAGCATCTAAATAAAACATTAAAAATCATCTCTTTCCAGAAAGTGGCCATGTAATTGTGTTAATAAAAAAGGTGATAGTTTCACTGGAAGTGTAGGTTTTTTTTGACTCAGACTGACAGGTGGCCACAAAAGCCTTGCTTTGTTTTCAGGGAAAATGTGTTAGTGTTTAAAAACAGAATTCAGGATTTAGTTAAGAATTTCAATTTGTCAGCATTGGCTTACGATCTGCATTACATAAGGAAGGAAGATTATTTTTGAAAATTGATTATTTTAAAACATCCTTGTGATTGCCTATTAAAATTGATGACAAACAATAAATATGCATAGCAGTAATGAAGGCACTCTAATTATGTACTCTCAAAAAAGTATAACATGGAAAAATAAAAGAAAGCAACAGTTAACTGAGTTTGCTGAGTACCCTCTTTTTCTGCCCAGAAAGTTTGTGGGATGATATGATAGAAAACCTAATAAGATTAAGTGTGAGACATTGTGAGATGTGATTTAGCCAATTAACTACACATATATTCTTCTATATTTTGTAATTAGCTATAAAACAGTGGGAAGAGAGATTAATTGGTATTGCTGTTGAGAAACATTTGGGAAAAATAGAAAGTAAAATGAACATTATTATGTAAGAATCAAGCAAATGTGTTTCATTGATGTTGGTGATGCAGGAAGTTTAATCTGTTGATTCCAAGCAGTGCAAGATTATTTCAGTAGATCTTGATGGTATCCCTGGTATATTTGTGCCAATAAACAGTGGTTCTAAAAAAACAGTTTTTACAAATTGCACTTATGAATGATTGTATTTAATAAGCCAATTTATGGTGATATTTAGAATGTGCATTCAGAGTAGTCTGAAATAGCTTCAGTTGATTGTGGTTCAGGAGTACAGATGTACATTTGTATTTTTATGTTTTTCAGATCTTGTAATAGGCTACAGCAGATTTTCCAATGATCAGTGCCACTTCATTAATCAGAAAAGAATCTAATCTACACTTCAACAATCGTGCAAACACACTTTTAAAAAGCAATGCTGTAATGATTTTTGACTTTGCATCAAATTACAATTTTTTAAAAAAAAAATTATGTACGAGTTGTGGTCATTCTTGTATTGAGGTAGAATAGTGTTTGCTCAGCATCTTACGAAATGAAAGTATTACCAATAGTTCATAGTGCAGATTAGAATTTGTGACATAGTAAAAAAAATCTTAAAGAACTTAAAAGTTTCCAGGAACATAACCTGGAAAATGATAAGGCACTTCTATCCCTAACTTTATCAAAAAGTTCTGTAAATAAGAGCAGTTTGATTGTGCAATCAGTAAAACATGGAAAATTGCTTACTTCTTGATATATACCAAAGCTTCATTGAAAAGGCTACAGGTATAGAGTGGACACAGTTGCTACAGTAAATGATTATGTTGGAATTCATATCTTTTTGATACAGATCATTTGTGACTGATAGCATCCGGAAAAGGAAAAACTTTGGAGCAGGTTATGTTGTGGATAATTAGTTCATATGATGGAATTTAAATATTTACAGGATGCTGTAGTTTCAAAAATGATTTTTTTTTTATTTTGAAACCAAGGATATAGTACTATATTCAGAAAACAATACAACTGTATACAGTATTAGTTAACCTGGATATAAGTTCCAATTGGGTTAAATGCATCCTATAGTACTGCAGCTGCTTTGAAAAGATTATTTACATGTCACTTTCCATCATACTGATTGCTTTTTGAATTCTAAAATCTAGTTAACCTAACTCCCACCCTTAGTGCAGGGCTGGTGCCTAGAACACATGAAGTTTTAGCTGGCAATCAGCCCTAATCATTGCATGAATACTTTGGAGTTTATTTTTGATTAGTACAAAGCCTGCTTGAAGTCTGTTAGGGTTATCTGGTGAACTCTGCATATCTTTTTAAAATAAACAAATAAATAAATAAATGGAAGAGGAAACCTGCATGGGAACTTTCTCTTGTTAATAAGCAGCTATGTGGATGGTGACCTTGGGGTTAAAGGTTAGAAAGAAAAGGTTTCAGTAACAGCTTAGCTGTCACAGATATTCTTTCTAACAAGTTTAAGGGAAGCTCTCTGAAATGCTTCTTTCTCCATGTCTCTTCATAAAACTATTAATCATAACAGTTTGCTCCACCATACTTTAGACTGCCACTTTAAGAAATACATATAGAAATCCGCCTGTTGTTTCTTGATCCTTGAAGACAACAAACTACTGATAGCTGGACAAACTCCGAATGTATGAAAATTCTAGAAAGAATGGAAATTCAAAACTATTGATCAGTTTGGTTTAAGGGGTGATTGATTCTAGGTGGGGCCAGTTAACTGATTCCTGTGTCACTTTTGTATTCTTAGTAAATCAGCTTTTTTTTAAATGAAATGAGAACTAGATATTTATAGAAACTTTGCAATCAACTTTTTGATTTGGACTTCCCCTTTATGGCTTTAGGTGTATAAGCCTTACAGAACATAAATGGATCTCTTATCAGAGCTGAATTCTTTCTTAATGTGTCAAATTCTAAGGAGGCTTACCAATCACTATATGTTACCTGAGCAAGTTTTCTTTATGGGGTGTTTCTCTTTAGGTTCAATTGAACAACTTTTGCAAAGTGACTTTTTATGTAGCTGTAGTTCTGGAGCTACCACACACTCCTATGAATTGCTGTTGAAAGCCAAGTAATACCTTTTGTCCTTGCATGTTTCCTAAACGGGAGAAAAATAATTAAGAGAACAGTTCTGAAACAGTAGAAAGATGCCACTAGCACTCATTTTTAATACTGTCAGTTCATCAGAGAGCTCTTGTTAATATAACATATGAATGTCTAGAGTTCCAGTACTAAAACTTCTTCTGTTAAAAACCATCAGCTTAAAAGTGCCTTGTAGATGGATAACTGTTCAGATTAAGGTAGGTGAAGATAAATTTCTGTCAGGCGGTGCACTGAAAACATCTTAGTTGCCTTTTTTTTTAAAAAAATGGTTTGAATATATTGACTGATGGCATAAGGCAGGATAATATCATCAAATATCTGGCAGACTTACCATCAGTGATATGTCCAGAAATTATCTTGCAGCCCCAAATCTAATCGTACCTGACCTAGTTAGTTAAGATGTACCTTGATTCATGTTATTTTTGAGGTATTGCTGTTGAAAACCATGGAACTTCTGGTAAAAATGCAGTGGGTTCACTTCGTATGCCATTGAAAAGATAAGTTGGATCAGATTTGGTTCTGACAAATGTTACTGACGTTGTACACTTGATTCCACATTACATAACTTTGGAAAACTTTCAGGATACTACTGATAGGTTTTCTTGAATTAATTTTTTTTTGGGATAGAATAGAATCATACTGTTCTGACTTTAATTTTCTTTTAACGCACCAAGGCAGAAGTTGACAGAGTGCTCCTTCTGGTTGCTAGAGAACTAAAAATCTCAGCAACTCAATCAACACAGCCAGGCTAAGGACACCCCTTTCCCGAAAACAACTAATTTTTCAAATAAATTGCTAACATATAGCTTAAATTTGCCTTTTGTCATCATGTATAACCGTGTTAGTAATTTGTGGCTCCACGTAGAAAAGCAATAATAGTCAATGCTTTTTTGCTTTATCTTCTGAATAAATTCTTATTTATCATAGATAACTAGGCAATCAGATGCTCACAGTTTTGGTTGATTTTTCTAATGATGTCTTTTTGTCACATCTGCTTGCCAGTCTTAGATTCACATTGCCAGTGTTATAGCTCAAACCAAAGTGGACCTGACTTAAAAACTTCCTTCATTCTAGGTATGTATAAAGAGTTGGTTTATGGTGATGAGGAAAATCCATATTGTGAGTTGACCCTGGGTTGACTATTTATTGGAATTGTTTGAATTAAAGTCTGAATTCCTGCACTAAGTGGGAGGTTGGGCTTGATGACCTAAACAATTCCTTACAACTCTTATCATTCAGGGATCTCTAGCCTTGATTCAGGAGTCTTGCTGGGGCTCAGAAAGTTAGGAATCTTAATGGTATTGGTAGATTTTTTTAAAAAATATTTTGGTTGTTTTTAAATCTGGCATTTTTCTCAGGAGATGTTGAAATAACAATTGGGGAAGTTTTCCTTTTCAAAGACCGAACGTCTCTATTACTTCAAATGCATGTTAGCTTGGCTGCAGCACTGTCTAATAATTGTGGCTCTTTGCTTGCAGTAACATCATTTATTTATTTATTTATTTAATCACATTTATATGGCCTCCGAGAGTCGCTTTTTGTGAGATGGGCAGCCATATTAGTATGATTAATAAATAAACAAACAAACATTATAGTTTAAAAAGGCCCCCAAATCCCACTATGCTAAGCAAATATATGGAAAGGAGACCTATAAAGAATTGTGAATATAATGAGAAATATGATATGTGCCGATTCAATATTACTATGAACAATTCATTACTTTGTTACATAAACCTCATATTTCATTAAAAAAACAAGCCAGTGTAGTATTATGTTATAGTGAAATATGTGTAGAAAAAAGACTAATCTATCTACTATACATTTGTTTTTTAGCTGCTCTTTCATCTCTTCTGCTAAGCATTTTATTGTACTATATAGATCTATACCAGTTCAATGCTTTTTTGCTACTTTAACTAAGGTTGCCCTTACTTATTTTTTCTTGGTAAAAGTAATGAAAACACTGAAATCTTCCATATTAAAATTACTCAGTTGGGCTTTTCCAGGTTGTTTACTTTTTCTTTCACCCTTCCTCTTCAGTTCTGTTAAGTTGTCAACCTGTTGCGTTGGATCACTTTTTTTGCATCTTCCAGAGCCTTTGATTGTACCATTTACAAGCTACTGAGATTGAGAATGGCAGTGTTCCATTGTTTCAAGGCTTATTTTATAAGTGGGTGCCTTATATGATTGCAACATTTTTTTCTGACATCCTCAAAAGACAAGAATTGTGGGAAAATCTTGGGCCACCCACTTTTGTGACACAGCTTTTGTCGCTTATGAGATGTCCTGTTGTACACTGTTGTCTCAGTGCAATAAAAGGAAAAGAGAGAAGTATGACATCTTAAGGGAGCCAGTTTGGTATAGTGGTTAAAGAATCAGGCTAGAAACTGAGAGATTGTGAGATATAGTTATGATCATCTAGCTAGCGTAGTGCATAAGGCAAAACTATATCTCGCAATCTGACCTTGGGCTAGTCACTCTCTTAAGCCCCAGGAAGCAGGCAATGGCAAACCACTTCCAAAATCTTGCCAAGAAAAATTTAGGGACTTAATCAGGCAATCGCCAGGAGTCTAGATTGACTTAAAATTCTGATGTTATGAGTGTACATTAATAGCCCTTTTCACTATTAAAAAAATAGGATGACTGCTTGTGAGCTTCACAAACTCAATGATTCTGTAGGATCTTTGGGAGTTCACAATGGAAAACAGCTGGAGATGGGACATTTTTGGCATTATTTTGGCTTACATGATAACATGTATGCCTGTGATAGAGTTGTGTCATTTCCTTCTTTCTAGGATCAAAAGATAGTTTTAAAACGATTTTCTCAATTAGGTTAGTTAGATTAAAAAAAACAGTTTGTTAAACACATGTTGTGAGTTAATCACCTTTATAGAACAACATGACATTAGAGCTGGCCAGGTTCACTTTTTTGTGTCTTGTATTATGCATAGATACCTCCTCATATAAGTTATAACTCTATTAATATTGATAATGATTCTAATGTTTACTAATATTAATATTGAAATACTAACTTTAAAATACTGTCACATCCAGAACAAAATATTCACATTAGGTGTTTATAAAATAGCAAAGATTGTGCTCTGCATTTTGGATAGTGTGCCAGTCTATATATATATATGGTCAAGCATTGCTATTTGGAATTACTTGAAAAGTGATAGAAAAAGAGTTGAGCAAATTACGGGAAATGTGTATTTTCTCAGATGATAGTTCTGTGAATAAATTTTGTGCTGCCTGATTTAAACTTCAAAATAAGCAGCATTTTGATTTGTCATTCAGTTTGGAAACTCTGTAGTGCCAAGGGTAATCTTGTGAAAACACTACACTTGATTGAAAACACAAGTCTAAAATTGAGGTCACTTAACTGTAATAGAATGGTGTTCTAGCAGAACAAAATTTTAAAGCATGTTTGTGCATGAGTCGCATTGTTCATATTGCTTTCTTAAGCCAAAAGAAGAGCTTTATCTTTGAAGGTCCTTGGTTTGGATTCTGCAGTTGCAGGAATTCAGTAATATTTTTTGTGAATTTAAGCTAGCTTGTTAAAGTTAGCATTCCTCTTACCTCATTTGCTGATGTACTTACTTCTAGGAAGTAATTGTTATTCCCTTTGGCTTCTGGTTTTCGGACTGGTTATTAAAGAAAAACTGCAGCATAACAATTTATGAATCAAGATACCCTGGTTTCAGGGTTCCTTCAGAATTCCTCTGGAATTCTCTGGATAGCGTTACCCATGGTATTTTCTAGCCTCGCGCTGCTGCCTTGTAATATGGGAGAGTTAACAATCTTGTAAAGTGCTAGTATTATTATGTTAAAGCTAGATAAGACATGTGATTTTGGAGAAACTGCTATTATTCTTAAACTGCTGTAGTAAAACAAGACAACTTAAAAGTATGGTGAAGATTAATGACCTGTCCCTGAGAACTAGCTAACTTAGATGTAAAAAGAATTGAGTAAGGGATTTAAGAAGAGGCGATGATCAGGTCCAGCAAATCTTTGAATTTATTAGAAGAGGAAAAACATGCTTCCTTTCTGACTAGCAATCCATATTCCAGTTGCCATGACCACATCAGAAGGCACAAATGTCTTCTAGCTACCTCCGATTCTAGCATCTTGCTGGGCAACTAGTGAAATACGACACTATGTGTGTTATGTTTGCACATGTTGACATTAAAACCAGCGTAAACTATTTTTTTAGTTTTGGCCCAGGATGATTTTAGAAAACAATTGAATTATATACAGCAAAGTGCAAGCATTAAAAAAATAATAATAATAGAAGCACATTTTTTAAAAAAGAAACATTAATTACGTTGTTCCTGTAAGTAGTATTATCACTGATAATGCAATGTAATTATATTTTGGGTATATGTCAAATAAGCAAATAGATTTTAAATGAGGAGGGGGGGTTATCTCTTCAGAGGATTGAAGAAAAACATTACAGAATGCAAAACCAAATAAACCGTAATAGATGCCAAAGTGTGCTGTAGATGTTGTTATAAGTTGAAAAATTAGTGTTGTGCCAACACAATTGGCAATGTTCCTATTGAATATACTTAGAAGCCTTTCTTGGAGCTTTTCAAGAAAATAATCAGTGGTTATAATTTATCATGTCATTAAAATAAATGTTATTTAAATTCATGTAGGAATCCTATAGGGTAATGAGAGAGCAATGATAATCCGTACCATTTCTACTCCTAGCCTGCTTCTGTTTCTCTTCACCATTTGAATTGTGGGAAATAATACAACCTGGTCTCACCTAGATAAGTGCTGGAAAATTAAGATATTTTCAATCAAGTATCCATTTCAAAATTCAGATATTTAGTTTTGATCTCTATTTGATAGACTTATGACTGTTTGGACTGCTTGTGTGTTGCATACACAGACACAATTGTTCTGAACATGAAATCTGGCCGGAACCTTTATTTTGAATATTTGATTGAAACGTACATTTAAAATCTTCATCCTATTAAAATAAAGGTTTTTAAACCTTTCACCCGAGGCTGAAAGAAAATACCATGGGTAATGCTATCCAGAGAATTCCAGAGGAATTCTGAAGGAACCCTGAAACCAGGATATCTTGATTCATAAATTGTTATGCTACAGTTCTTCTTTAATAAGCAATCTGAAAAGCAGAAGCCAAAGGGAATAACCATCACTTCCTAGAAGTACATCAGCAAATGAGGTAAGAGGAATGCCAACTATGAGTTAATGAGCAGGCTGTATAGGTCTATCGGCTGTCCTTTTCCTAAACTTAATTAAAAAAAAGGTACGTTATATCTTTTGCAGAAATAGTACTTCAGCATCACATCATCATTTTTTGTTAGAAAGAATCTTTTCTTAGTTTCGGAAAACATTCACTAACACATTTTTATAATGCTTACGTTTGTATTACAACATACTGTATATATTGTTGAAACTTTCAGCTGTCCAGATGTGATTGAATCATAGTTTGTGAAAGCTTCAGCCAGCATGAGGGGAAGTATGGAGGATGTTGAGAATTGTGGCACAACAACCCTGAGACAGAAAGCGGTTTCTGAAGAAATTGGGTAAAAGTCTCCATATCTGGCAAGTCACTGATGACATCTAAAAATTAAAATCTGGCAATGAACGAGAAAAATATCCATTATACACTATTACAGAGTACAGTTATATGTGATATATAGTTGTACCATATGCTTGGGACTTAGCATCAGAGTCTTCATCTAAAGGGAAAGGTTTCTACCAATACCTAGATCTTGAGGACTTTTCCTGAAAAAGGCAGTCACAAAAATAAAGAAAAATAGTTTGTTTCTGTGGAACTAAGTATTGTTAGATGCTAGATTGCTATGAAGCCTAGCCAATATTTTCAAAATTATCTTGCTTTATTTGATCTAAATGGAACACTCTCCCCACTCTATTCAAACCTTAATATCTCAGTCCTACTCAAAAACATATATTTAAGAGCCGAGTTAATTAAGAGCCGAGGTGGCGCAGTGGTTAGAGTGCAGTACTGCAGGCTACTTCAGCTGACTGTTCAGCAGTTCAGCGGTTCAAATCTCACCGGCTCAAGGTTGACTCAGCCTTCCATCCTTCTGAGGTGGGTAAAATGAGGACCCAGATTGTTGGGGGCAATATGCTGACTCTGTGAACCGCTTAGAGAGTGCTGTAAAGCACTGTAAAGCGGTATATAAGTCTAAGTGCTATTGCTATTGCTATTGCTATTTGGAATTGTTTGTGGGCACTCAGGCTTGTTATAACTTTGCAGCTTCCTTTCCTCTAGCCTTTAAATTTGTAATATTGAACTTAATCTTTAAGCTTGGTGTTTTTTCCCCCCTGGCTTTTTGGGGTATAGCTATACAGTATAAAAATAAATAAATAAGGTTTTGTGCCCAAAGGTAGTCCTTGATTTAAAACCATAATTGAGCCCAGAATTACAGGCGTAGTTGTTGCAGTCAGAAGTTGAGGCATCACATGAATGGAGCAATTTTTCATCATTTTTTTGCAGCAGTTAAGCAAACGCCATGTTGCTAAGTGAATCAGTTTTCCCAATGAATGTTCTTTGCCAAAACTGGAAGTAAATGCCAGAAACATCAAAATGTTGCTAATCATAATCATGGATATGGGATGTTGCAAACAGCCGTAAAGATCAGTCAATTGTCAAGTGCCCAAAATGTGATCATGTGACTAGGGGAGGGAGTTGTGTGGATATTGTAATTCCAAAAATCATCAGTAGGTTGTTTTTGGGGGTGCTCTGTTGTAACTTGGAGCATTAAATTATTGATTGTAACTTGAGCACTGATTGTTGTTAAAACACTGGTTAATCTGTCTCCTAGGTTTGGATGTGACTAGTCCAGTTTAATAATTTCTAATAAGACTACAGGTCTGTAGCTTGTTAATTAAACAAATAATAATCTGATTCTAAAGATCCTTTTGCCTGAGGAAAACCAGCTAATTTTCACTTATATTTCTCTATTATATTTTGACTGGCCTTATTGCAACAATTGAGACTATAATCACCCAAAATTGTAGTATTACATTTTAGTAGCATCTGATGTAGAGCATCATAAAACAGACAAGCAAAACGCAAAATTTTTTCTCTATACCACAAATTACTAAAGAATGCTGTTTTTTGTGGGAGGGTACACAGATATTACTTATCATATGTGATTGACGACCTAGTCATGTTGTTGTGCCCTTTCTTCTTGTGTAAAAGGAAATATCAAACTTTGTCCAGCTATTTGGCATTGGAACTATATTACAGGGTGATCATCTCTTAATGAGCAACTTATGCTACAGTGGGTGGTGTAGAAGAACAATGAGCAGAAGATGTTCTGCGATAACATGTATTCACCAGGAATTCATGAGTATTTAGTCTTTTGAAATTAAATTTACCACTATACTTGGTAGCTATCTGTGACAGGCATCACTCCCAGTCTGTCTTTAATTTCTTCGGTGCTATCTCTGTACTATTTCCATTTCTGTCCCATTCTCTTCTTTTGTTAGCATGTTTTTTTTAATATGCTAAAAAGTTGAGAATCCACTGCTAACAGTAATTTCAGAGTGCAACGAATTTATTGCAAGGTTAGGCCATCTGGTAACCCTCTGGTCTATGAATCAGATCTGCTGCAGCCAACAGTGGCGATGCCCCAGGGATTATATAGGATTATGAGAGTCCCAATATCCAGAAGGTGCCATATCTCTGATGCACGGCATCTTACTTGACCATGTGTAATGTAGAGGTAGGTAGATAGGTTGGTGGATGGATGGATGAATGGATGGATGATAGATAATATTTATTTTGGTCAATAACCCAGGTAATATAGGAAGCATTCTGACAGTAGATGCATGGTAGCATGTGGTCTACAAATTCTGTTTTTGCCTTTCCAGTCAGATTTGTTGGCTGCAACAGTGTCTTATCCAGCTTTTTATCTCCATGTTTCAGAGATCTGTAATCCTTGCAGCTAAAGAAATGTTGCAGGGTCTGTGATGCCCAATGGTTATCTGCAGTGTTGTGCTCTGTTAGACAGCGGGGCACATGACAATGGGGCACCAAGTTTATTTTGTATTTTTCTATTATGATTCCTTCTCCCCCATGCCGTTCAGTAGCATAGTCAATATGCCTTATGTAAATTGATTACTGCAGGTTTTTCCTCGAGTCCCCGCATGTTTGATTGTTCAGGAAGCTGGCCGTTAAGCCAATTCTCCTGTAAATTATGTTTGTAACTCCTGCTTCATGGTTCTTGCATTGTTGATGCCCATATTCAGTGTGTTGCTGTTTCTATTTTACAAGCTAAGAGGTAATATGGGTAGGGATATCAATATCTTTGTTAGAATACATTTATTTGTGCTGTTTGCATTGTTCAATCCAGACTTCTTGCTGAAGGCAATTATTTGTGTTATCCAGTACAGTCCTGAGCTTTTCACCTTTATTTCCCTTTACTATATATATATATATTTCAGAGTGTCGTCTTGGCTTCAGATCTAGCTAATGACAAATTCTGTACATTTTGCTAGGAGCATGTTTGTGAGAATCCATGTGACACACTGACACAGCCATTGAGAATCAAGGATTCAGCAGGATTGATGTGCTATTTTTACAGGCAGATTTCCCAAAACACCCTGGGCTTTGGAACAGGATATAAAATTCTATGTGTGGTACTTGGGAGTGTTTGGGCAGAGTGTGAATATCTCTGAAATCTGGGCTACAGTTTGTGCAACATTTCATGTCTGAATGTAGAAAGGCATAGTCCTCAACTTACAATCACAATTGAGCCCAAAATTTCTGTTGTTAAGTGAGACATTTGTTAAGTGAGTTTTGCCCCCATTTTACAACCTTTTTTGCCATAGTTGTTAAGTGAATCACAGAAGTTGATTAGTTAGTAACCTGATTGTTAAGTGACACTGGTTTCCCCATTCACTTTGCTTGTGAGAAGGCTGCAAAAGGGGATCACAGGATCTTGGGACACTGCAACAGTCATAAATATGAACCAGTTGCCAAGCATCTGAATTTGGATCAGATGATCATGGGGATGCTGCAAAGGTTGTAACTCTGAAAATTGGTCATAAGACACATTTTTCAGTGCTGTTGTAACTTTGTATGGTCACTAAACAAACTGTTGTAAGTTGAGGACTACCTGTATTAATTATTTCAAGATCCAATGGAGTATACTGTATATAATTTGTATTGGAAGTTTGGATAGTATTTGTATCTTTTTGTTAAATTTAGTTAGGTATAACCTGCTGCACATTGTTGGTTGAACTCATTGGAAGTGGTACGAGTGATGGTAGAGGCATAGTATTAAAACCAAAGATCAAATTCTGTGTGGCCGATGACTCAAGAGAAGCATTACTTTATAAATGGAACAATTACAAGTTCTCCAGTGTAGTTGCGGGATAGTCCAGGAATGGGTTATTACAGTCTGATCTACCCAGAGACTGAGTCATAATTCTTCAGCCACGCCTCCCTGCCTCTCTCTCGGGCCCCCAGTTTTCGACTCAGTCTGGCCCGAGAGAGACGCTTTTGGAGACAGCTGTCAGTCAAGAAAACACATTCCTGGACTATTCCTTTGGATTCTTTGCGGTTTTAAGTATCAGGCGAGTTCCGAGCTTCGTTTCGGTCGTGCGTACGCTTCCACAAGGGATCTTCGACCTCGCTGGCTGTTCCAGCCTTACTGCAACACCGCCGGCGTTTCAAGCCTCCACGAGGCAGCGGGGTTTTTGGATTGCTTCCTAGCGCCCCAATAGGTGCTTGTAGATTTGAATTCTACAAGCACCCCAATAGGTGCTTGTAGAATTCCCGCAGCGCCAAGCGTTTAAAGCCTAGGACTCGTTCCCTTGGAGCAGGGCTTTTTCGGCACCTCCTGTCCCTTTTTGGGGATCGCACAAGGCTCGAAGGAGGCACGGAGCGCGGGCTACCCCTGGTTAGCCCAGGAACGCCCAGATTTGAGCGCCCGCAGCATCGCACCTGAAGGAAGCCCCTGGACTTGTTCCCTCAGAGTGGGGCTATTTCGGCGCTGAGTTGCCTTTCCCTGGGCCTGCCCAGGTCTTGAAGAAGGCGCGGAGGTGCTGGCTACCCCTGGGTTCGCCCCAGGAACGCTGCCCGTTGGAGCAGCAACTGGTAAGACTGCTCGCGTGTGTGCTGGCTACTCCGGTGAATTCTGGCACAGCCACCACCGCATTTCTCCTCCCCCCCTCCTGTCAGCTGGGGCTGTTTTTTTCGGAGGCACAGGGTCACTGCCCAAACATTGCTGGGCATCACCCTCTCTACTAACAGAGCAGGACCGAGCTAAGAGCTCTCAATCTGTGTGGTCGGATCAGTAGAATTAGCAACAAAATGGCTGATCGACCTGTGGGGGAAGGAGCAACTTCTTTCAGCTCCCAAGCCGAGTGCTGAAGCCTCGGTGTGCAGGAAGGCAATCTGCAAATCTTCTAGGGGGAGCAAGGGCAAGCAAGCCTCTAAGGCTGAATTAAAGGATCAGAAAACACGTCAGAAGGCTCTGGAGAGGCAGGTTTCCAGAGCCAAGAGGAAACAGAGCTAGAGAAGCTTTCAAACTCTACCTCGCTAGAGCCATCAGTTTCCCGCCATTTCCTGCCTCAGCAGTTAACTTCCACTCAGGCACCTCAGGCTTGGTCACCAGAGGGTGCTGGTGAGCTATCCCCAACTCCAGCCTTGCTGGATAGCAGGGGGAAAAGATAATGAGGATGATCCTTTTGCCTGTCCATCAGAGGGAGGTTGGCTTCAGCTTACTTATGATAGTGCTTATGCCCCAGGGGCTACTGATACAGCCTCAGCGGCTGGTTCACGCCCTACTGAAGCCCCTGTGTCAGATTTGCCTGACAATATTAAACAACTGATTTCTCAGGCAATTGCTAGTGGCATTTCCGCTGGTTTACAACAGTAACGCTTTGTATCGTTGGCCTCGGAGTCTCCCTCTCGCTTGCAACGACAGGTTTCGTTCTCTGCAAATTTGACTGAATTTCCTCATCAGTCACTCTATCACTCCATAGGTAGTGATGATTCCTTCCTTGGGGAGGACGTCCAGAGAGAACTGGACCTCTCAGACAATGAGGGGATTACTCCAGACACCCCCGCCTTCACGGGTCTGTTTCCACCTGGACTGTTTAAATCCTTGCTGCATAAAGCAAAGGCCACAGCCAGTTTAGGGGAGGATTCTCCTGCAACGGAGTCGATTGTGCCTCCTCAGGATCATAGTCAGGGCATTTTTTCAGAGCCCATAGCGGAACAACAATTTATTCTGGCTCCCAAATTCTTTATGGACATCGTCCAGAACCAATGGACTCACCCAGCGTCGCTCCCCACTCCTAGTGTGAACGACAAACGTTTCTATGGCATGGCACCAAACCTGTCCCAGGCACTACAATTGCCATCAATAGACACTCCTATTGCAGCCCTGTCTTCCCCTTCACCATTCTTGGCTGGGGATATAGCTGATGGGCTTAGAGCAGAGGACAAGAAATCCAAGCTGACTGTAAGGAAGGCACATCAGGCCGCGGCCTGGGCAGTTAAAGCCTCTACAGCTTGAACCGCACTTCCCTGCTTTGTCTCCACCAAATGCAATCAAGGGTGGCACTTCAGGAAGTGCACTTGCATCAGGACCTTAATAAGCTCATTGCAGCGACACAATTCTCTGCTGATGTGACTCTTAATGCCGCCAAATATGCCTCCAGAGCCCTAGCTTCCTCGGTAACTTCCAGGAGGTTATTGTGGCTCCTTCAGTGGCAGACTGACGTAAGATCAAAATGGAGGTTGGCGTCAGCTCCATACACGGGGGGGGGGGAAGCTGTTTGGCAAATCTCTAGACCCAATTTTGATTAAGAACAGGGATAAAAGGAAAGTCCTGTCTTTGTCATCAAGGCGGGCGGACCGTCGCCCTACCCCCTTCTATCGCAGGCCATCCTTTCGGCCCAATGAGCCTGAAGGTCCTCCCCACCAGAGGTTTTATGCTCACCAAGCAGACTGTCAGGCAGAGAAACCTCGGTTTCGAGACAGGCCACGGCAGTTTTTTAACAACAAACAGCCATTTCGAGGATCGGGAAACTGCCAGTTTTGAAGGCAAAAGTGACTCGGTGACCAACCCTCCCATCGGGGGCTGCTTGGGGCTCTTTGTAGACCAGTGGATGAAGATAACAATGGACAATTGGGTTTTGAACACAGTAAGATTAGGTCTATCGTTGGAGTTCCTTTCCACCCCACCGGACCACTTTGTACAATGCCCTGTCTCCAAAAACAACATAAAAAGGGGCCTCATGGAGGAGGCCATTCAGCACCTCTTGGAAATTCAGGCTATAGAGGCAGTTCCAGAGGACCAGCGGAGACAGGGATTTTACTCGCTCTTATTCATTGTACCAAAGATTTTGGGGTGGGGGTGGGGGGTGGAGAACGATCTTAGACCTAAAGACCCTAAACTCCCACTTGGTCTACAGGAAGTTCAAAATGAGTTCCCTCCAGTCCATCCTGGAGGGAATTCGACCCGGAGACTTCCTGACCTCAATCGATTTAACGGAGGTGTACCTCCATATCCCAATTCTGCCAGCCCATTGCAAATTCCTCAGGTTCTGTTATGCAGGGAAACATTACAATACAGAGCCCTTCTGTTCAGACTGGCATTGGCGCCCAGGAGCTTCAGAAAGGTCCTGGCCACCTAGCAGCTCACCTGAGATCAATTCTGGTGAGACTGCAATGCTATCTGGACGACATTTTGATTCAGGCCTCCTCTCATACCAGAGCAAGGGAGGATCTAGAAATAACAATCCGGGCCCTGCAGGATCATGGCTTTTTGATAAATTACAAAAAGAGCCACCTAGTACCCTCCACTCTCATGACTCACCTAGGTGCGATTATCAACACCAGGCTAGGGGAGGTTTTCCTCTCCTAAGAAATGCGGGACAGCATAAGGACCCTAGTAGTTCAGATCCAACAGAATCCCAGGGTCTCCATAGCCACCTTGTCCAAACTATTGGGCAAGATGATATCTTGTTTGGCAATAGTGCCTTGGGCCTGATTACCCGCCAGGAACCTTCAGTGGTTCCTGCTTCCGTATCAGAGGGCAAACAGCTCCAACTCTCTGACCAGGGTCAAGGTTCCCTTACCGGTCATGAAATCCCTCCGCTGGTGGGCATCCCCAGCTCTCAACAAGGGATGTGTCTTCAGAGAACCTCCTCGAATCACACTCACGTCAGACGCCAGCCTCTATGGCTGGGGCGCACACCTCCAATCCCGAGTAGCTCAGGGTCGCTGGTCACCAGAGGACCTCACCAACAACATCAACTGGTTGGAGTTGAGGGCAGTTCATCTGGCCCTTCGTCAATTTTGGGACTTGGTACAGGGACAGCATATGCTATGCTGACCGACAATGTAGCAGCAAAAGCTCATATCAACCGCCAGGGAGGAACCCACGCCAAGCCCCTCATGAAGGAATCCATGAGGTTAGGAAGTTGGGCAGAACAGAACCTCCTCTCCCTCAAGGCGGAGCACATTGCCAGGTCATCGAACATTCAGGCAGACTACCTGAGCAGGATTACAGTGGACCACGCCGAATGGCATCTCCATCCGGAAATTTTCCGGGACATATGCGATAGGTTTGGTCCCCTGGCCGTAGACCTGTTTGCTTCTCAGGCAAACGCTCAACTTCCCCATTTTTTCACGAGGTTTTCAACTCTGGGGGCGGAGGGGACCAACGCTCTCTGCAGCGCCTGCCCCCCCCCCGGCCTCCTATATGCCTTTCCACCTCTTCCCCTGATACCGGGGGTAATCCAGAAAGTGATCTCGGAAAAGGCAGAGGTTCTCCTGGTCGCTCCTCACTGGCCCAGGCGTCCGTGGTTCGTGGACCTGGTCAGTCTGTCCATGTCACGACCTTGGAGGATTCCTCCAGAGAAGATCTCTCTCAGCCAGGGGGTCTTGGTCCATCCAGAGCCTCAGTGGCTCCAACTGACCGCCTGGCACTTGAGGAGGACCTCCTGGGGAAGGACAGTTATTCCTGCAAGGACGATCCAGGCAGCCAGGAGACCATCGACCATCAAGATCTACAACGCCACCTGGGCCAGTTTTGCCAGATAGTGTTCCAGAGGTCACCTGAATCCTGCTTCCGCTTCTGTTCCGCAGGTACTGGACTTCCTACAGGAGGGACTTCACAAGGGCTTGTCTCACAGTACCATTCGGCGACAGGTAGCGGCTCTATCCACAGTTCTGACAGGTGGCGAACGAGAACCTCTCGCACGCTACCCTGTCATCCACAGGTTCATTCGAGGTGCGACTAATTTGCAACCGCCGACAATTCATAGATATCCCACCTGAGAGTTGCCCAAGGTGCTGCAGGCTCTTACAACATCACCCTTTGAGCCTTTGCGGACGTGCCTCAGATAGTTGACTCTTAAGGTGGCTTTCCTGGTAGCGGTGACCTCAGCAAGGTGCATTTCCGAGATAGCGGCCATATCCGTTAGGGCGGATCTCTGCATTTTTCATCCAGATAAGGTGATCCTTAGACTGGATCCCTCCTTCATCCCCAAGGTGAACTCCTGGTTCCACCGGCCCCAGGAGATCATATTGCCTAACTTCTGTCCAGGATCTTCCCATGCCCTGGAGAGAAGGTGGCATACCTTGGATGTAAGGTGGGCTCTCCGGATCTACATTAAGAGAACGTCGTCCAGCAGGAAGTCTAAGGCGCTATTCGTCTCCTTTCAGCCAACATCTCTGGGTACCAAGGTGTCTTCCTTGACCATAGGGTTGTTGGATAAGGGCGTGTATCGCAAAGACTTACAAGGTGCAGGCACTACCTTTGCCTACGCGCATCACTGCACACTCAACGAGAAGCGCAGCCACGACCGCAGCATGGGCGACGCAAGCCTCCCTAGAGATTTGTAGGGCGGCTACCTGGACCACTCCTTCGCCTTTCATTAGGCACTATAAGTTGGATGTCTTCGCTTCGGCGGAGGCATCGTTTGGCAGGAGGGTCTTACAACAGGTGCATCTGGCCTCGGGAGCTCCAGACCCAACGGAGGCCCGCCCTTAGGACAGCCAGGCTTTGGTATGTCCCATTCCTGGACTATCCCGCAACTACACTGGAGAAGGGGCGTTGGTCTTAACTGAACACCTTTTCTCAGTGGGTTGCGGGATGGTCCAGTCCCACCCTGGTGATCATAGGATCTGGAGCCAGGAGTAACTAATATCTTCTTGGAGAGCCTCTCTCAGCTACAACATCGCCGAAAACTGGGTGCCCGAGAGAGAGGCAGAGAGACGTGGCTGAAGAATTATGGCTTAGTCTCTTGGCAGATCAGACTGTAACAACCCATTCCTGGACTATCCCGCAACCCACTGAGAAAAGGCATTCAGGTAAGACCAACGCCCCTTTCGCCAGGTTAGTACGGGTAGTCCTCAACTCAAGTCCACAACTGAGCCCAAAATGTCTGTTGCTAAATGAGACAGTTGTTAAATGAGTGTTGCCCCATTTTACGACTTTTGTTGTTGCAGTTGTTAAGCGAACCACT
The DNA here is from genome assembly GCA_003457575.1 of Thermophis baileyi. Lineage (NCBI taxonomy): Eukaryota > Metazoa > Chordata > Lepidosauria > Squamata > Dipsadidae > Thermophis > Thermophis baileyi. The sequence continues at coordinate 680,160 of QLTV01003280.1, read as the reverse complement.
ACAGTTGTTAAGTAAGTAACACGGTTGTTAAGTGAATCTGGCTTCCCCATCGACTTTGCTTGTCAGAAGGTTGCAAAAGATGGTCACATGACTCCAGGGACATTGCAACCGTCATAAGTATGAACCAGCTGCCAAACATCTGAATTTTGATCACGTTACCATGGGGATGTGTGAAAAACAGTCATAAGTAACTTTTTTTCAGTGCCGTTGTAACTTTGAACTGTCACTAAAAGAATGGCTGTAAGTGGAAGACTTCTTGTATTTGCTGTTTTTCTTCTGTTTGCATGGAGGTAAAATGCAGGTAGTCATCAACTTGCAACCATTTGTTTAGTGACTGTTCAAAGTTATAAAAGCACTGAAAAAAGTCACGATCATTTTTCACATTTACATCAATGGCAGCATACCCATGGTCACCTGATCAAAATTTGGGCGCTTGGCAACTGGCATGTATTTATGACCGTTGCACTGTCCCGGTGTCATGTCTTCGCCATTTGCGACCTTTCCAGATGGTTTCTGAGAAGCAAAGTCAATGGGGGAAGCCAGATTTGCTTAATGACTCCATGATTCATTTAAGAACAGTGATTCACTTAACAACCGTAGCAACAATTGTTGTAAAATGGGGTGCGACTCGCTTTAACTGCCTTGCTTAGCAACATTGGGCTCAATTGTGGTTGTAAATTGCGGACTACCTATACTGCAAGATACATGGTAATTAATTTATCTAATAATATCTAATACCTAAATTACTAGGACTATTTTGTACATCTTGGCTATAATCAGTTGTGGATAAGATTCAGGCACCCTAGTCAGATGATAACAGAAAGTTATCAAAGCACTGAAAATAATATTTTTGATTTGCATTTTTGCCTCCTTAGCACTGTCGTCTTACATTAACTTTTTAATATATCTTCATTTTACTTTGTTAGCAATTTTCACTATGGAAACAAATAAACTAGAATACTACAACACTAGAAGAACATTATCTCAATGGAATAATTTTAAGTATTCTGTTTGAAGTTTTCTGGAATATTAGTATGAAAATGAGTGTGCTGTGTTAGATTATTCTACGCTGCAGAAAGTTTTGTTTATGGGTTTTTACTTACACATGTTTTAAGCAATTCCCACAGTGATTTGTGCTGGAGTGATAATTTATAGTCTTTCAAATAAGGTACGTAAATAAATAAACAATTCCAAGGTTTCAGATTTGAATAAAGATGGGGAAATAAGAGAAAAAGCTCTTTTACCTTCTAGTTCATAAATTTATGTTTTGCTCTGGGAAAAAGATTGTTGTTTTAATGAAGACTATGAAAAAAAGCAACCCACTGAGTTCTTGTGTTGTTGGGGAACTGTTGTGTTCTGGTAGCTTGATTGAGATGATAAACTGACAGTTATCCTTCCATCTGGGGTAAGGATAGGGGGGCTTGCAGCTTAATTTTGTATCTTCGTATTGGTCTGTTTTCTCCTACAAATTCCTTTAAACTGGAAAGGATAAAATCTTTTCAGTTATGGGTTGGTTGGAGAAAAATATAAACAGTATAAGCAGAAGAAAGTTCTATATAGAAACACTAAAAGGTCTTTGAGGAAGGCATACTTCAGGTTTTCTCTCTTCTGCAATGTTGGAAAATTGTTTTCTCCCCCCATTAAGAAATTGAAGAGTTCTGTAAGGCCAAAGATCAGGACTGATTTGAATTAGTCTTAAATGGCTTCCTTGCGCTATGTGGACTTGGCTTTAAAGTTTTGACCTAGCTGCTTTTCTCATTACATAAGAGATATCACTCTGGGAGACCCAGAGGTGGGTTCCTCCTGGTTCGGACTGGATCGCCCGAACCGGTAGCGACCCGCTGGTGACGTCACTGAACCGGATCGGTTGGTGCCAGTCCGTGGGCGCCGCCATCTTTTTTTTAAAATTTTTTGTGAATTTTTTACTTCTCCATGGAGGGTGGAGCTAGCATTCAGAATGGGTAGCCCTCGTCCAATCAGAGTGAGGACTGTCAATCATCTTTGAAGCTCCGTCCGCCATCTTGGCCCAGCTTCGACTCAGTCCTCAGGGAGGACGGATGTGGCTTTCTTTTGCCCATTCTGACTTGCTAGCTACTATCTACTATGGACTTGGATTTCGCCTCATTTTTTACCATCAACTGTGAGTGCGTGCCTCCCCTGCTTCCTCACCATCTCAGCAGGAGGAGAGAGTCGGCTTCAGGGCTTCGGCCCTCGCCGCGGCAGCGGCTGTCCGTCTCGTGTGTCACTTCGATCGTTCAAGCGCTTGCGCTTGATCGGCCACGAGGGTCAGGGTATTTTCATTGCCCGTTGAAGGCTGCAGCCAGGACAACGGATTAGCGGCTTCGGCTCCCAGAGCCCTTTGCCTTTCTCTCCCCTCCCCCCCACATTGGACGATTGGTGGGAGCGCGGATCGAGCCGTTGCCATTATTGGCCGCCATTGCTGGTAGGAGCCTTGGCTCTCGCACGGCAGGGCTTCCGAGAGCCCGATTCTGTTCCCTACCGCTTAGCGGGGCTGCCGAGTGGGAGGTTTCATTCCCCACTCTTACTTTTTGGCTGCGGGGGGGCCTCGATTGGAACATTCGCGTTTGCTCGCTATCGGCTCGCCTCCTTTTCAGCTTAAAGCTATCACCGCAGCCTGTATATTAAAGGCACACGAGGGGAAGTTTTCTCCAGCTCCTTGTATTGTTCGTGCCTTGTGCCTGGACTGCAACAGAGCTTGCTCTAGGTCGGCACCAACGGAATTTCCTGCCAATTCGCTGAGGCTATTTGAGACCAGAGGCAGCCATTTTGATTTCTTTGATCATTCGGGGATCCAAATCTAAGATGGCGGACACCATTCCTTCCACTTCGGGTCATAAGCCCTCAGGCAAAAGGCAATGGAAATCTGCCCGGGTCGATCCCATGGAAGAGCGCCATAATTCTCTCTCTCGTGGCAGTGGCCATTGTGAGAAGTCCAGGCCCTCTCGGGCGGTTAAACGGGATGAGCAGCGGAGGGACCGCGCTCTCCAGAAACTTTTCCCGGGCTGACCGGCATGCCTCCGCCCACCCCTCTCCACGTGGCACTGCCGCCGCTTCTGCAGGGGACCAGGGGGACCAGTTGGCCCTTAATAACCCCAGATTAGCTGTTATAGACCCTGCTATAGACCCCCTGCCTGTGCGTGTCCAATGTTACCTCTATGATATTTTGGTTCAAGCCACCTCTAGACACCTTGTGGTGAGCCATCTCCAGGTAACGATTGTAACTTTGTGACAGCATGGGTTTTGTAAATTTGGACAAGAGCCACCTGTCTCCTTCCACTTCTTTGCCCCATTTAGGTGCCGTTATTGATTCCCTAGAGTGTAGGGTCTTCCTTTCTCAGGAGAGACAGGACAGTATTCATGAATTAACAGCTCAAGTCCTTCGTGAGCCCAGGGTTTCTTTGGCCCTCTTGTCCACTCTCCTGGGAAAGATGATTTTTTGTATTGATATAACACCTTGGGCACGCCTACACTCTAGGGAGCTTCAATGGTTCCTTTTGCCCTTTCAGAAAGCCGGCAGGGGGTCGTCAACGTCCAAGGTGCTGGTTCCTCAGCAGGTCCTGCGCTCCCTTTTCTGGTGGCAGTCCCCGGCGATTTCCCAAGGGTGTCTTTTCCGAGAGCCACACAGGACGGTGATAACGGACGCCAGCCTGTCCGGTTGGGGAGCCCATGCAGAGGGACTCATAGCCCAGGGTCGCTGGTCGCCGGCAGAGGCCAAGTGTTCTATCAACTGGCTAGAACTTTGGGCAGTCTTCCTGGCCCTCAAGCGGTTCCGGCGCTTGGTCTCCGGCAAGCATATTCTTGTTCTTACCGACAACGTAGCGACCAAGGTGCACGTGAACAGGCAAGGGGGGACTTGGTCGCAGACACTGATGAGAGAGGTGCTAAAACTGGGTCTTTGGGCGGAGCGACACCTGTCACTCGTGGCGGAACACATCTCCGGGGTCTCCAATACCCAGGCGGGTAGATCAGGCAGAGTGGTGCTTAAATCCTGCCATTTTCCAAGCTCTCATGAGCCATTTCGGCTGTCCTCTGGTCGACCTCTTTGCTACCCCGGAGAACGCCCAACTTCTGAGATTTTATTCTCATTACCCATCTCAAGGGGCAGAGAGAGTCAATGCCCTTCGAGGACCCTGGCCGAGCGGACTCTTGTATGCTTTTCCCCTTGCCAATTTTACCCAAGGTAATACAAAAGATGTTGGAGGATCAGGCGGAGCTGATTCTCTTGGCTCCACATTGGCCTCGACGGGCTTGATTTGCCGACCTCAAGGCCCTGTCAATTGCTCCTCCGTGGAGAATTCCATCAACACCGGATTCCCTCAGCCAGGGGTCGTTGGTCCACCCGGATCCCTGGTGGCTCCAGTTGACCACCTGGCGATTGAGCGGAGCTCTCAGGCGATTGAACTATGACGCCGATGTTATCGCCACCATCCAGGCTTCCAGGAGGCCCTCCACTGATCGCATTTATTCAGTGACGTGGAAATCTTTTTGTGACTGGTGTGTCTCAGAGGGCTGCTCGCCTCTTCAAGTGTCCATTCCTGAGATCTTGAAGTTCCTTCAGCGGGGTTTGGCCATGGGTCTGTCCCCCAACACTCTTCGACGGCAAGTGGCTGCCTTGTCATCGGTCCTCTCCTGTGACCGTTTTGAATCGTTGGCTCAATTTCCAACAGTCAAGTGTTTTCTGAGAGGGGCATCCAACCTACGGCCCCCGGTGATGCACCGGTACCCAACCTGGGATCTGCCTGTGGTTCTACAGGCTTTGACGGGTCCACCTTTCAAGCCTCTGAGATCCGCCGGACTCCGATTGCTGTCCTACAAATTGGCCTTCTTGCTGGCGATCATGTCGGCTCGGCGTATTTCGGAGCTTTCGGCCCTTTCCATCCGCAAGGATTTGTGTATTTTTCATGCTGACCGGGTCATTCTTAGACTAGATCCATCCTTCCTGCCAAAGGTCAATACGTGGTTTCATAGGGCGCAGGAGCTGGTGCTCCCTAACGTTTGTCCGCATCCACGTCATTCGCAAGAGCGCCAATGGCACACTCTGGACGTTCGCAGGGTTCTCCGGATCTATATCGACAGGACATCGACCATACATAAATCGGAGGCCCTTCTGGTGGGGTTTTTGCCTCAGTCTTTAGGGCTCAAGGTATCGTCTATGACCGTCGGCAGGTGGATACGTGCCACGATTGCGAAGGCGTATGATCTTTCGGACCAACAACGTCCAGATCGCATCACAGTGCATTCCACGCGTAGTGCAGCTGCTTCTGCGGCCTGGGCTACTCAGGCGTCCTAGGAGGAGGCGTGTCGGGCGGCAACCTGGGCGTCACCAACGCAGTTTATACGGCACTACAAAATTGACTCCTTCACGTCCGCGGAGGCTGCGTTTGGCCACAGAGTTTCGCAGCGGGTTCACGAAGTGCCTGTTTAGGGGGACCGGGTTCTTCCCACCCATGGGACGCTTAGCTTTGGTATGTCCCATTCTGAATGCTAGCTCCACCCTCCATGGAGAAGGGGCGTTGGTCTTACCTGATACGTCTGTTCTCGTGGGGTATAACTAGCATTCAGCCCCACCCAGTCTTTTTGTTTTGGTTCCGGTCCTCCTGTGGTGTAGGTTCAGTTTTTGCGGAGTCAGATGGGCTTCAGGACTGTTTTTCGAACTGACAGAGTTTTGTGTCTTGCCACGTTGGGTCTGTTTTCTTCGGCTTCGTCAAAGCTGGGCCAAGATGGTGGATGGAGCTTCAAAGATGATTGACAGACTCAGTACTCACTCTGATTGGACGAGGACTACCCATTCTGAATGCTAGCTCCACCCCACAAGAAGAGGCGTATCAGGTAAGACCAACGCCCCTTTTTGGAAGTTTTTTCCTGTTCTGCTGCTTGAAAGTGGGCCCTCCCTCCCGCCCCGGGGTTTATACCGAAGCCCAGCTGATCAGCTCCTCAGCTGTGTTTCGGGCTGATTTTCAACTACTGAGCATGCGCTGAAGCAAAATTGCACGAGGGGACGCGCGCGCGCAAAACGTGCACTTCCGTCGCAATGCGAACCGGTGGGGAAGGTAAGTAGAACCCACCCCTGGGGAGACCCCATCGTTTCTGGCTTACGAGTGGATGGACAGATACGATTTTTAACCCTTTCCTTTTCCAGCACTTTCCAACCAGATTGGACTTCTGGTTCTTGCACTTTGCATGATCACTTCACATTCAATTTCCTCTCCTGGTTTTGAGTCCTCCAATCTGTGGAAGAGGTAAAAGCACATCTTAATCAGGCTGTCTCAAAGCAAACCTCTTGAAGGCATTTGAATAATGGGAAAAGGAATCACTTCCTTCCCATCATTCAAAGTATCTCTTATCAACAGAGTAAAAAGTTCCCTAGCAGGAAAACATGGGGATAAATTACATCAAGTTTTTATAGGTCTCAACTAGGTAATACTTGATTTCATTCCCACTTTTAATAAGTTATTATACATATACAATATAGAGAGATAGCCATTAACCAATTCAGGTAGTTAGGATTTCATTTGATGATTTGCTTCAAGCACTGTAAGTAATGAAATTGAAAGCACATTGGATTCTTCTATGTAGGAAGAACTAATTGGTGTTCACAGTTGGTAAAATTCACATTGGTTTCATCATAACAATTGAAAAATGTGAACACATCTCTTTATAGACCCCATATACTGTAGACCTAGGAATGAATATTGTCATCATTTTTCTTCCCCGCTAAACCAAGTCACAATTTTTTGAGCCCTGTAAAAGCAAAACAAATTACTTCTGACAGAAATCAAGATTTTTGTTTTGTTTTGTTTTGTGTTTTGTTTGAACTTGTGCAAGCAAACAACCTGTCAACCCCGAATTTGGATGGTGATCAGACATATGATGCAGTTTCTCAAAGAATAAATGCATTGCTATTGTCAGCAACCAAAATAATCAAAACATAAAAGAGAGCGGGAGAGTGAATGAAAAGCTATCAAGTGTCTTGCAGAGATTACAAATAACCTTTTCATCTATCTCTCTCCTCAAACATGAGAGATGGTCCTTCACCCACCTTCACTGTCTTATGGTCTTCAGACATTTTGCTGAGTATTTTTTTTTCATGACACACAGTACCAAGGGGTTGTAGGAGAGAGAACAATGCCTGGATGACACATTTCACGGGTGTCAAAGATTCTTAGATTCTTTCAACTTTGATTGCTTTAATTTTTGTTTCCATTTGTTTTTTGTCTCATTGGGATTTTAATGTTGTTACATCTTTTAGATTGTACCATGGGTGTTATAATTGTGATCGTACCACAATAATAGAAAGGTAAAAGGAAATAATAACATCTTTTGGTTCATTTTAATATCCAAAAGCTATATTTTTTTTCTCATAAAAGTCAAATTAATGTATTTGTTTGTTTGTAAATAATAGGTAGGTATTATTGTTTGTAAATAGTAGAAATGCATGCATTTCTGCCAAATCTTTGATGCAGAGAAGGATGCTAATGTATTCAAATGAGGATGCATTGGGAATAAACCCGACCTTGTATGTCAGGGTACTACCCTCCACCGCTTGTGCTGGCAAAGATTTGGCGAAATGGGGCAAGGCAGAAATAGGGAAAGATGGTCCACAACAATACAGGAATTGAATGCCAGAGAGTTTAGTCAGCTAGTCCAGCTTGAAGAGCCGAGAGTCAAGAAGCAGAATAGGAAACCCATACAAGGAACATAGTAGAAGGCTGGTGTGTTTTTCCCAACAGAGTCATTGGAAGCTATGTTTAACTAAAGGCAGATCCAAGGGAAAAGTGTAGTAGTTCTGAGTTCTTCTAGGGTTGGGAATTTAATCTAATGAATAAATATGTAGTTAAATAAAAAGTGGTATTCTTGGTGCTCTCTGGACTGTTATTTGCTTACAGATATTTCATTACCCAACTAGGTAACATCAGCGTGATGATCAGTGGTGGGTTGCTGCCGCTTCGGACCGGTTCTCCCGTACCGGTGGCGGAAATTTGCACCCGCTTGCCAAACCGGCAGCGATGGCCGACTGTCCATGCCCCCGAACCGGTTGTCCGGTCGCCGCGGCTGGCAAAGAACCCTCTGCGCATGCGCATAGGCTTCTGAGCAAGCGCAGAGGGTCATTTCCCTGACATGACATAGGCACGAGCGAAGTGAGCGTGTGTGCGCAAAACACGCACTTCCGTCGCGATGCGAACTGGTAGGGAAGGTAAGTGGAACCCACCCCTGGTGATGATCATCCCACACTGATGATGTTATTACTTAATTGGATAATGAAACTTCTGTAAGCAAACATCCAAGCTCAGCAAGCACCAAGAAGTCCACAGTTCAGCCCTTAGCTACATATATTCTCTTTCATAAATGACAAGCATTGGTATGAAAAGCTGAGTAGACAACCTCTGCTTTGCTTTTTGAAGCAGCTGCCCATCAGAGCTCCCACACTGTTGGGATTGGGTCACTCTTCCTGTGTTTCTGCTGATTTAAATGCTGACTTTACCTCAAATACTGGATTGCCTTACCAATTCCTGAGGCTGGTGATGTGACTGGATGTGGCCAAGAAAAATTACATAACTGATAAAATATCTTAGCTTTTGTTACTTATTTTCTAAGGCAGAGCTCATGCTGTAGAAAGTTCTGAAGTGTTGGTGTGAAGTTTAAAAGTATTTTTTGAATATGCACAAAAAATAAGAATAATGAAAAGGGTTAAACAGACATTTTTACATTTAAAATACTTTATTTTATTATTTTCTTTCTCGTTTGTACTTGCCTGCATGAGAATAAGTCTGTAAACAATGCAATTTACAAGTGAAAAGTATTGTTTAAATTTAAAATGAAATCAGCATGTAAATTATCAAATAAAATATATGGTCGGATATAATGGATCTTAAACCTGTATTTTCCCCAAATCCAGCACAACGTAATAAATATTGATATAGTTGTATTCAGATTGAGAAATTGATTAGCTGCATTTTCAGTTGTTTTAAAAAAAACAATATAATCACTTCTTTTGGTAATGCAAGTCCCTACAGCTTGTGTACAGCTTGGTATGGATCTGCTGTAGTCAATTTGTTCTAAGATGATTATTGTATAAAATAACTCGTTTCAAAGAATGAGCATCTAAATAAGGAAAGGTCATGATCTGAATAAAAACAACAACTATGTTATGTTGTCAGGTGGGACTTAAAACTTCAAAGAAGAGGTTTGAAAATTTTTGCTATATTGACTTTTCCTTAAAGTAAAATAAGATGGATTTGCCATACATTCTTAAAGAAAATCTTTGAGGTTAGTAGGAGGTAAATTAAGCCTTGCTTTACTGTGATTTTTTTTTTTTTAGTTTTAAATGACAAGATAGGAACTTTTGAAGTCATGGCTCTGACCTATAGTTAGTTCCCTCTTTCTTTGAGTGCATTAATTGACCAATCTTTTTTTACTTTTACTTCTGGCATGTCCTACTCGTGTTAGATCATAAATATCACAATGAATTGGCCTTTCTTATCTTTAACTTACATTGACCTTTTGTTTTAATAGAAAGTAGATGAAATTTGTTCCCACTATTGTCTGGAGTAACCTTTCTCTAGAAACATGACCTTTGTTTGTCTGTTTCTTCCCATGATACCTTATTTCTGCATCGTATATTCTCAGAGTTGCCAACATTTCACACTTGAAAATAGATCCTCCTTAAATTTCTCCAGTACAGTTGTCAACTTTTTGATTTTTTTTGCCACCAAAAAGAAACTAGAAAGCAGACTAGACTGCTTTCTACAACACTATTTATCCTGTGTATTAGTTTATTCTGCAGTAGTGCCATCATCCGTTAGTTACAGAACCAAATGAGGGTATTTTTTAAATTTTGTTTAAAGTTGCACTTAAAGAAATATGTTTTTTTCTTATTAATGCAATTATATCAGAATTCTGTATTCATGAAAGAACTGACACATTATAATTAGCCAATCTATATAAACCTAAGCAGGAACTGAGTACTCTGTGGAAATCTCTCTAGATGTCACTATTCGTATTTCCTTTGGGAGTCTGATGCTGTTTGCCATTTTGGGCTCTGTTATTCGGTTTTGTTGACTATTTTGCTGTTAGTGTATTTACTCATAGGTGGAAATTCTAAGTGAAATAATGTTTTGAACACAACTCCATTATGGATCACTGACTAGCAAGATTCAGATTGAAAAAAAAATCAAGCTTAAAAGTCAAATTTAGATATATAAGCAATCCAGGTAAATACTCTTAAAGAAATTTAACTTCAATATTGATTTTAATTTTAAGATTCCAATAGAAGTGTTTTTTTTATCAAACTATTCTCAATAAAGGTTCAAAAAAGGCAATGACCTCTTGGAAATAGCCCATAGTTATTAGTAAATCCTCATGGAGGCAACCGAGTTTAATTTTGGGGTTGCAATCTTAAATATATTTAAGCTTCAGAATGCCTAGATCCAATTAAGCAAACTGTTCAAATTATGTGTATTTTGTTTATTCATAATTAGGTTTGCATCAGTTTTTTATAAAGCATTCTGTAGGAAACTAGTAATGGGAAGTATAAATCCCATACAAAACAGGTTGTATGCTTGCTGTGGTCCTCTAATCAGCTTGCCTAAAGTGAGTTCATTTTCCTATTTCAGCAAGAACAGGACAGTCAGTAAACTCTGACAACATTTCAATACAACTTCCCAGAACAGTAGATGAACACTGTTCAGGTGTTAAGTGAAAGTATGTAGATTAACATAAGACAAGAAGGTGAACTGTGCTAAGGAGTCCCTCTCCTTGAAATTTCAGTGATGTTGTCTTCTAGATATTCAGTTTAAGTTTCTCCAAGCAAGCAGTTTATGTTGGTTGTTATTGTTCTAAGGGAAGAAGATTATTGCATCAAGAGAAGTAACTATTCTACGTATATGTTATACCGCTCTTTACTTCTTGACATTCATGCTTAACAAACAGGTGAATAGGGCTACGGAATTCAGTATCATTTATCTATAAATTGCACAATATTCCAGATCTCTGGGCAAAGCATTCTGTGAAGATTCAATAAACATTATAAAATGTGAGTGAGATTAGGGCTCTTTTTTCGTATGTAACCTCTCTGCTGGCTCAGTCTGCTATTAAGCCAGTCTATTAGTAATCTTTTGGAGATGATTAACATTTAACAGTATGTAGAACTGATGGTTTATTTTATGATGTCTTTCCATAGGGCGCTATGCAACACCTTTTAATTAGCTGGGAATTAACCCTTTTCACACATCCCAGTGAGTAATTATAGAGTACAAAGAGATTTCTCTTGAAATAATAGTTAACCTCTCACACTTTGTTATAGATTTAGCAGCAAACAAAGAGACTTTTAGATTCAGCAACAGACTTTTGGGGTCCTGGTATAATCCTGTATATGAAAATGATCTGTAGCAGTAATTTTATAGAAAGCAATTAATGCAAAAAAGGCTTTCTTTAAATTCATCTTGATAGTTGTTACAGGTTGACAGTACTTGTAGGTGATGAGGCAAGGAAATACTTCACATTCCCTAGTTTGTTGTAAATCATAACCCACTGCATGCTTAAAAGATTGAACTAAAGAGAGAATAAATTTTAAAATATAGTTGAGTGAGGTTATCATAACTGTCTTGGGGGTTGTAAGTTACAATCACTTTTAAAATATACCATCTCCTTATATTTTATCATCTGAGTATTGCCTTATTAAATCTAGGTAGGTAGCTGGACTCTAGATGCTAATATTATGAACTGCATAGAAATGTTCACTAATAATATTGTGTCTGTTACAAGCAGTGCTAGTTTTTTCTTCACAGTATTATGATTAATATAGTCTTCTATTTAAAGCCATTAAGTATAGCTCTATAATTGATTTATATTAAGTGCAGTTAAAAATTTTGGCTGTAAATTTCCAAGGATGCTGGGGAAAAACTGTAAAGGAACACCCACCTAGTCCTCATAATATAATTTCACATTAATCTCTAGGCAGAATTAGCAGCATGTTCTTTTCATGCAGCCGTGTTTCATGAAGAAGCTGTGTGTATAGCGCCTAGTTGTAGTTGTACTTGAGAATTATTTTAAGTACAATAAGATATAATACAAGATGCTGTGACACTTCTTTTGAAATGATTTCTTTCAAAAGCGAGAAAGTGAAAGGGCTAGGCTTAATCAATATAAATGTCAGTGGCATATTTTAATAAATTCTTGATTTAGCATGGACTGTTTTCAGTCACACATTTGCAGTGGAATCAGCCATCCCCTTTCGAAGGTATGTGACATTTAAAAGATCTGTAAAGGAGATTGACTTGACAGCTTCAAATTGCATTTGAAAGAGTTTTTCTTTTTAAAACAGAACACGAATACTTCCTATTCTAAATGTCATTGCAGAGGCACAAACACATTTAATCAAGTTTATATTTAATTTATGCAAAGTACATTTTTTCCCTTTATTCATATGAAAGAGAGAGAGAGAGAGAGAAGGGGACTGACTTTTTGCCATTTCAAAAGTTAAGAGTGGAGAAGCTCTCTCCTATCCAGTTCTCCATCTTGGGTGGAGTCTTCATTCATGCTGGGTAGTCCTCGTCCATTCAGTGTGAGGACCGAGTCTGTTCTTCCTCTTTTTTTGCTGGGTCCGCCCACTTGGCCCCCCAGTTTAGGCGAGGTCGAAGACACAGACTCGATGTGGCTACCATAGGAACCGTAAAAGCTATATGGTTCTCCCTTCCTTATACCGCCCGACAAGGGGGCGGATGTTTGTTAGCAAAAAAAAAGGTAACCTTTTAAAGAAACATGCGTTAAATTACAAAGGAAAGCCAGATTTTAACTCCCTTTAAAGTGAAGAAAACTCAATTCTCTGTCTTTTTTTTTTTTTTAACTGGGGTTTTGTAGG
>QLTV01003280.1:645428-663541 GCA_003457575.1 Thermophis baileyi | reverse complement strand
CTCGACAGTCGGGAATCACAGAACATTCCACGCGGAGTGCAGCTGTTTCAGCGGCCTGGGCGTCCCAGGCCCCCCTAGCAGAGGTTTGCCGGGCGGCCACTTGGTCATCACCAACACAATTCATCAGACATTACAAGATCGACAAGTTTGCGTCGGCTGACGCAGCCTTCGGACGAAGGGTTCTTCAGAGAGTCCACGAGGAGCCTCAACAATAAAGTCTCACATGATCCCACCCGGGGGGGACTGAGGGCTTTGGTACGTCCCAGCATGAATGAAGACTCCACCCAAGATGGAGAAGGGGCGTTGGTTTTACCTGATACGCCTCTTCTCATCAGGTGGAGTCTTCATTCAGCCCCTCCCTTTAGAAACTCATGAAGACTTACCTCTCGTGGACACACCAAGTTTAAAAAAAAGAGAGAGAGAGAATTGAGTTTTCTTCCCTTTAAAGGGAGTTAAAATCTGGCTTTCCTTCATAACTTAACGCATGTTTCTTTAAAAAGTTCCCTTTTTTTGCTAACAAACATCCGCCCCCTTGTCGGGCGGTATAAGGAAGGGAGAACCATATAGCTTTTACGGTTCCTATGGTAGCCACATCGAGTCTGTGTCTTCGACCTCGCCTAAACTGGGGGGCCAAGTGGGCGGACCCAGCAAAAAAAAAAGAGGAAGAACAGACTCGGTCCTCACACTGAATGGACGAGGACTACCCAGCATGAATGAAGACTCCACCTGATGAGAAGAGGCGTATCAGGTAAGACCAACGCCCCTTTTATTCTAAAAACTTGAAGTCATTTCATGCCATTAGCCATTCATCCCAAATTTAGGGAGATATCCAAAATACCCAGTTAGAGAGCTCAAACTAAATAGTTTAAATGCCATTTATAGCTTTTGTGTGTCCTGTATCATTTGTGGCATCCTCTGTGTGACAAACAGCTTAGGAAGGGCAATGTGTCAGTGCATATTATACTTTGTGAGTGTGAAATCGCGGGTACAGTTGCATTTTGTTCTCTGATCTATTTCTACCCAAGATAGATCCATGATTATTCACCGGTCCCCTTTCTAACTGAGGATTGAAATGTTTTCAAAACTTGTGAAAACAAAGAATACTAAGGTTCAGTTTTGGCCTTTGCTTTGGCCTTGGCCTGTTTGGGCAAAAGGATATGAGGATATAATCCTGATTTCATGTACAGGTAGTCTTCAACTTATGACCACAATTGAGCCCAAAATTTCTGTTGCTAAGTGAGATGTTTGTTAAGTAAATTTTGCCCCATTTTACGACCTTTCTTGCTACATTTGTTAAGTGAATCGCTGCAGTTGTGAAGTTAGTAACACGGTTGTTAAATGAATCTGGTTTCCCCATTGACTTTGCTTGTCAGAAGGTCACAAAAGGGGATCCCATGACCCTGGGACACTGCAACCATCATAAATATGAGTCAGTTGCCAAATGGTCAAATTTTGATCACATGACTATGGGGATGCTGCAACGGTTTTAAGTCTGAAAAATGGTCATAAGTCATTTTTTTCAGTGCCGTTGTAACTTTGAACGGTCACTAAATGAACTATTGTAAGTTGATGACTACTTGTATTACAAGGATCCAGTGAATGCAGATCAATTTTTCATGTTAAGAAATATTAAGTTAGGAATGCAATAGTGTTTTTAACTTTTGCAAGCAGCGTTCTGAATCTGTTTAACAGAAAAAGGTGGGCATATATTTTACATACAATGATTATCACAAGTTTCATTTATTGCTAATTACTAAATGGCTAACATCCATTGTAAGCAATCCTTTGCAACCATTTTATATCATAGCTTTTAAATCTATTGCTACCTGTCCTATACAAGTTACTCCAGTCAGTAATGTCCAACATTATGTTTAGTAATGAAAAAAAAAACCTTCATAATGGAGTTGCAGCCTTTGGGACTTGTCCTGGACCACCAAGATTGATTTTATAATCATTAGGATTATAGAACAATATTATCTGGAAAATCATGCCTCTTCTTATTATTTTTATTATTATTTAAAATCTTTTACCTATCTTAATCAAAATTTGATTTACTGACTATCTTTGCAGATGTAAGATTTTAAAATTGTCAAGGTGTGTGTATCTGAGTAAGTATTAATAGCTACTGTAGTCCTCCTATACTCATTTACAATTGAAATTAGTAGGATTTAAATATGAGTAAGGTGAGGGTGACATATTTCAGTAGATTATGCTCATCTTTTTGAATGAGAAGCTATGCAATTTAGCCATATTTTGACTCTAAAAGTTGCCCAGTATTACCAGCTAAGAAGTGCAGGAGAAATTGGCTGATTTTCATGTTTGAAGAATTGCTCAACATCCATGCCATGATTTAGGTTCTTCATCTGTCTTCTTGGGGTATCTTATTATATAGTATGTTGTAATTGTGATGTCTTTGTCTGAATGTTGCAAACTGCCCAGAGTTTAATAAAATAATATCTGCCAACCTAGGCTTAACAACTATTGATAAGAAAGACAAAAAGTCTGGTTAGTGGATGTAGCAGAACTTGAAGAATAGAAGTGGAGAAGAATGGAGAAGATAACAAAATATAAAGTCCTACAAATAGAATTAGAACGACTGTGGCAAAAGAAAGCAAAGATCGTACCAGTAGTGATAGGTGTCTTAGGTGCAATCCTAACACATCTGGAGCACCACATGAACACCATCACCTTTGACAAAACCACCAGTCAATTTCAAAAGCCAGCTGTACTTGGAACAGCTTACATCCTCTGACAATAGCTTTAATATCATTAAACAGATACATGTGCCTATCTCCTTGGGAAGGAATCAATATGTGGATAAAAATGCCAAATCCAATCCAAACATTTGATTGACTATGCAACATCATCATCATACGTTTGTGCGCTATATAATAAATGCAAATGCTTTCTTTCTACTGTTTCAAATATAGCATTTTATTAATAAACTGCTCCTCAAACAAAAAAGTGCAGATTCCACCATTTTTAAAAAAATCTGTATTTAATTTGGTTCAATTGTTATAGTGTATGTGTATATATATATATATATATATATATATCCCAGAATTTCCACAAGCTAGACAAACCTTTTAAAACATCCCCATACCTGCTTGCATGAAATTTTGTGAAATTCTTTATTCCTTGTGAATGTGGGAATACCTAAATTCTTATTTTAGACAGTACATTTTAGGACAATGGATTATGAATTTCTGCATGCTAAAGATTTGTTTTATCAATGCCACTGTTTTTCCCATAACTATTGACAATGAGTTAGTCTCAACTTGTTAAGTTGTTTCAAGTGAAACAGATTAGTGAACAATAAACAAACTAGATTTGACTGGACAAAAAATATTTAGTAATTTAGGCTTCTTTTCTTTTGGCTACCAGTTCATCAAAGGGAATATTAATAGCGATCGTTACAATTAAAAAAAATGTGATTATATTTATTCTACTTTTGTGATAGCGTTTGATTACCTTGTGTAAGTTAACAGCTGAAAAACAGAGAAGAGGTTCAAGCAGTACTTTGGATCATATAATGTGCCATAATACAAGCCAGCTGTCATATTTTAGAAAGATATCCTTAATCCAAAAGTAATTTGGCAGGAGAGATTTTCTGTCACTATGATGTTTCATTGTGCTTCCAGTTGGCTTATATGCAGTTTTATGTAAAAAACAAGAAATTGTATTTTTTCTCCAGAGTTGAATAACATAATTGTGTTGGATTCAAGCTTAATCATGCGTGGGACAGGCCACTTTCAATGAGTGGTACTGGCTAAGCATGAGACTAACTTAAGACTCATTGATTTCAGTGGGTATATTTGGTCTATGTCTGGATTCAATATGTTCTTAATGCATCATGCCTAATACACGATGCATACATAATCATAACTGCAGGCTGTCTTTTGGAATGTAATTTGGCCTAATTTAAAACATTTATGACTTGTTCTTAAATTAGATCAAGTATTCTTTTAAAATACTGTTTTTCTTAATTATTGCCAATTTAATAATTTTTGTAATTCAGATTTAGGGCTTCTTCACTGTAATATTCTCTGTAAGCTTGCCTTGAAATTTTGCCTACATTTTGATCAATGACCTTTTAAGTCAATAAATACTTATTGAAAGTTTTGCTGCCATAGAATGTAGATTTATATTTATTATAGAGGGCTTCACTATTTCTGCTCATTTTCTGATTCATATTTTTTCATCCCTTTTTGTCAGATTTCCTGTTTTGAATACCAAATATGTATTGGACCATTCTTTTCATATCCTAATATGCATTAATTCGTCAAAAGGAGTTTTGCATCCTTCACTGAGCTGTAACCAGATAATATGGCATATTTCTCGTATTTTTGAAATTCCAGAAATTAATTGAGAAGTAAGTTTGATGTCCTGATGGTCTTGTTTATTGTTCAGACTGTTTATGCATTGTAAACCATAATGTTTATTAATATATTGCAGTGCAAAATGAACATCAACAAGAAAAAATATGCACATTATTTACCTTACTAAAACTCTTTACCATTAACTGGGTGAAATAGTACATCATAGGGCAACCTTTTTTGAACCACAGTTAAAATGGGCTAATTTACAGAATGTGTCCAAAATTTGAGATCCATGACTCTTGAGGGAATGAAATTTGGGAAAGTTGTGCCTATTTCAGTGCTACTGGCTACTGCTGGACTGCTACAGTCACATGATCCTTATTTTCAGTGTTCCATGACAATTTCCCAGCCAGTCTCAGAATCCTTTGGTCCCTCCCCTATCCAGCAGCAATTACCTACCTGCTGGGAAGGGAAGGCGATTTCTGATGCTTCCTAGATTCTTATAAGGAAACTAAATTGGGAAGCCAAAGTCTCTCCTGATCCTTCTGCTTTTTTGCCTACCCTTGATCAATCTATTTCTCTGCTTAGGTTAGGAAATACTGTATATCTGAGGGGGTGACCCAACAGGGCATGTGCTGTCTAATATTGTCTAAATTTGCAGGCTCTTATGAACTAATTTATTGACCTCTCTTGCTGCCAATTTCCTTTTTCTTTCCTATTCTTATCTTCAGATATAATTGCACTTTAGCATACTTGTTATGTCTCTCTTAGCTTCTTTTTCAAGAAAAGTTTTTTTAAAAAAAACTCAGTGTATTACAGATAGCGCTTACTCCATACCTAGTATATTTTTTAAAACAAATTTGGGTTATAATTGGAAAGAGTTGAAATTTCCAAGATTGGTCCTTTGTTTTTGGAGAAGTTGGAACAGTCTCATTTGCCTACCCTCCTCTTCCATTTTCCAAATTAGGGCAACTCCTCTTTCTCACTTATCCTAGCCATTTATTTCCCACAATGTCCCTGTTTTTCTCTGCTTCCAACCCAGCCATTTCTTCTGCTACCTTCAACTGCTACAGTACACGCTGTTAACTCAATGCTGTTTGCTTATTTAGTCAGTCTTCCCATCGCTAGCTTGCCAGCATCCTGCCTGTCCTCCAGTTGACAATTTTGCAGTAGCTCATAATACTGATCACTGCCCCATTCTGAGTCATTCCTACTTCCTGGACACCTGATCCAGATGAGATTATATGCACTGCAGCTTATCACACACGTCCCAGGGTAAACATACACACAAATAGGTAGTTCTTGGTTAATGATAGTAGTTGGGAACAGAAACTCTGTGGTTAACACAATAATAAACTGTCATATGGCTGCAGAGACTTATGATGGCAGTTCCAGTAATTGCAGTTGTTAGATGCATCCTTCATGGTTATTGCGCACAACATCACGTGATGGCCATTTACAACCTCTTGTTGACTTCCGTGTTGACTTTGCTTTTTGGAAGTTGGCAGTGAAGGTCACAAATGACCATCACATCACTGTGGAACACTGTGACCATCACAATTGCAAACTGGTTGCCAAGTGCTTAAATCATGATCACATAACGTGTGTGTGTGTGTGTGTGTGTGTGTGTGTGTGTGTGTGCGCACGCGCGTGTGTGCTGGGACAGCCTCAACTTTGAGAACCAACCATAAATCTCTCACTGAATGCCATTGCAACTTTGAACAGTGGCTCAGTGTATAGTCATTAACGAGGGACTATCTGTAGATGGAACTCAAGAGACAAACAGAAATTGACAAATACACAATGCTTTTTTTTTTACACAGAAAATAGGGAACTGAAGGGACAAACAGAAATTGACAAATACACAATGCTTTTTTTTTTACACAGAAAATAGATGCCCCCTTTAGGACTGATGATAAAGATCTGGGAAGAATTGCAGAAGCCATGGTCTTCAGTGATTTTTTTTATATCTTCTTTTTTGAAAGGGCAAATAATGATAAACATTTTCATAAATTTATCAACAGTGAGTTAATGCCATATGACAGAGTTCCCCAACCTTTCCGGCCTTGCGGACTGGCGGGGAGGAAGAGGGGATAATTCTGTACAAATAGGCAAGCACACGCATGCGCGCAGCTCCACTTGCATGAGCGGTGGGCACATGCGCCAGCCTCTTATGCAAATGGAGCACGTTCTCCCACTGTTCATGCAAGTGGGGATGCACATACACGCATTCACCTGCCGCTTACACGGCTCGATTCTGAACAGCTCACAGCCTGGGAGTTGGGGACCCCTGCCATATGATCATTTTAGAAATTTGATATAGTTTACATGTAAAAAACAAGAAAAATATTTGAATTCACGGTGTAACTTCCAAGGGAGCATTGTATCTGAAAAGGGTGACTGTAACTGATAACTATAGGGTTGCTGTCTTGTTATGCCCTTTTGCTCATTTCCTTTGCCTTTAATTTTCTTTTCTACAGCCCTTCACTGCCAACTGTTTATGACATTTTGTCTTTCCAGAACTTGATCTCCTAATGAGTTTGTACATCATATGTGTATAGTTACTTTGAGCTTTTTCTGTAAGAGTTTACTACACCACTGATTCATTGTATAGCATTGAAATAAAGATGGATAAGTAATTCATTACACACTCTTTTAATTAAGTTCTGAAATCTGGGTTTTGCACACAGATAGCACGTGTATAGGAGCTTAAAGCTTTAAGCAGAAATGGAATCAATAAATGCTGCCTGAAGCCTTTGGTATATTGGTGGAGTTATTGGCAGAGGAATCCAAACAAAAAACTGTGGATGTTAATTGGCAGAATTTTGGCAGATTTAACACTCATCAGTATGTCCAAGTTCTGATGCTAAAACGTGTCCAAAATTCTTAATGTGTTCTCAATTGTTCCATTGAGGTGAAATTACTTAGAATATATACAAGCCTGATTAAAAGCAGAACAATTGCTTTAAAATGAATTTCTGGAAAGTGCTGCTCAAGTAATCTTTGGAAGTAATAGTACTACAAAATGTGCTTAAAGTGACCCAACTTTATAAAAATAATGTAATAAAGTCCATACTGTGAGAGGGGTCTCAAAGGAAAAGGTGAATTCTAATAGATGTATGTACTTGTTTGCAGGAAAACTCTTGTTTCGTGTTCTAAATTACCATTTTCTTTTCCAAGAATAAAATATCCAAGTATCTGCACCTCTGACATCTCCCTTGGGAAAAACCAGTCCAAAATATTTTCATATTTAAAAGTAGTGAATGCAGAAAATATTATCGCCTATTAAAATATCTGTAAATAATTAACGCATATTTTAATTATAATCTAAAATACACTTGCAGAATTGAAACAGCTTTAGGCTTCTATGTGGGTTTGAAAGAGCAAAAAAGTTGTTGATAACAAAGTGTTCTCCAGTGTGCTGACAAGAGAATCCAGGAATGGGTTAACTCCGTCTCGTAGCTCATTAGACTGAGTCTGTCAAAGTTGTGTGGACATGCCTCCGTTGCCTGTGGTCCCCAGCTTTTGACTCAGTCTCTCAGCTCGTATAGACGTGTCAGAATTCGATCCATCTCACAAACGATTACTATATTCCTGGATTCTCCTACAACAGCCAGGAAACGTTCTTGGGAGACTTGACTCACGACTGGCTGGCTGGCTCCCGGTCCGACCGATGGAGCAGCCGTGACTTTATCCAGCGTGAAGAGCCTTGGCTTGACCCCGCCGAAGGTTCGGCGTGGCTGTCAGAAGGTACTTCGTTGATTGGCCGGTTTAGCGTGAAGAGCATTGCTCAATGCCGCTAATGGCTAGGGCCGTGATGGCGAACCTATGGCACGCGTGCCAGAGGTGGCACGCAGAGTCCTCTCTGTGGGCACTGTCGCAAGCTGCTCTTCCGGGTTCCGTCGCGCGCATGCGCACTGGCCAGCTGCTCTCTTCCGGGTTCCGGCGCTCTGGTGCGCGCACACACACATGCGCTCCAGTTTTGGCACTCGGTGCCAAAAAGGTTAACCATAATTGGGCTAGGGGCTCGGTGGATTGTTAGGAGTATTTTTCGCTCCTTGTTGGCCGGCTTAGCGTGAAGAGCATGGCTCGATTCTGCTAAAAGCTGAGGGAGCGCGCAGCTGTCAGGAGGCAAACTGAGCCTTCACGGAAGGCACGAAAGGACTGCCTCTCTCCCAGACCACCCTGTCTAGCAGCCCGAAGCCCCTTTGGTCTCCCGCCATTGGAGGCGATTTGAATCCCTGCCCGGCCCCCGGGCACACTCCTCGGCGCTAAGGCTTTCGCCGCGCCAGCAGCAGCAGAGTTCCAGGCGGAACTTGACGGGCTGACTTTACCATGGAGGAGGCTGCAGCTGCTTGCAGCCACGAAGATAAGGCTCGTGGGGAGGAGCTGGCATTCCCAGCTGAGGCTCATGGGCTTAAAGGCTGTTCCTCTGCACCGAGGTCAGTGGTAAAAGGAGCGGCTGCCAAACTCAAGGCAAGGGCGGTTGCCTCGAGGAAGGCCTCTAAGGCCGAAGAAAAAGATGCAAAAAGGCGTCAGAAGGCCCTAGATCGGCAAATCGCCAAAGGGCAGAGGGAGCTGAACGGCGGAGCCAGGTGATGTCCCCCAGGGACGAAACCGCCATTTCCCGCCAGTTTTCCTTACAGCCGTTTGGAATTCAAACCCATCAGTACCCATCAAACCCGCCCAGAGTCCCTTGGGAGTTGGGCGGCATACAAATTTAATAAATAATAATAATAATAATAAATAATAAACTGAAGCAAGCCAAGTTAGCAAGCTGTGCGCCTAGGCCTGGTCTCCAGATGGCACTGGAGAGCACTCTTCTCTACAATGCAATGAGGCCTATTTGAGTTCCCTGACAAACTGCTTCCAACAGCAGGTAATTGGGAACAACCTTTGAGAAGGGTGAGGCCTGACACAGAGGCAACATTTACCCCCACAGCGGCGGGGCTCCACCCAGGGGACACTCCTGAGCCTGAAATCCCCTCTAACATGAGGTTTCTACTTGCAGAAGCAATTAAGCAAGGAATTGCTGCAGGCATGCAGCAAAGCCGGCAAGCAGCCTCAGTGGCGTCTGAGTTTTCCCTGTATCCAGGGCAGCATCAGACAACCCAGCTCCCGAGGGGTTTTTCGGCCCTCCAAGGAACCTATTCCCCCGCTCCCTCCAGGCAGAGCCAGTCATCGCTCTCGGAGGAGGAAGGACAGAAAGACTTGGAGCTTTCTGAGGACAAGGGATTAACACCAGACCACCCGGCCTTCACGGGGCTCTTTCGCCCTTCCCTATTCAAGTCCCTCCTATTCAAAGCCAAAAATATGGCCCGCTTGGGAGTAAACTCAGCGGCCCCAGATCCGGCCTTGGAATTAGTCGATCCCACTGACCTCCCTCTTTTCAGAACCAACCACAGAAACAAGTGATTCCCTCACCAAAGTTGTTTCTCGACATGGTCCAGCGGCAATGGGCCTCTCCAGGGACAGGCCCCAACCCGAGTACCACCGATAGGAAGTTCTCCAACGTGGCCCCGGAACTCGTTCAGGCACTCCAGGTGCCAGTGATTGATGGCCCGGTGGCGGCCTTGGTATCCTCCTCTGTCATGACTAATAGTAATACAACTTTATAGAGGAACCTTCATTAAGATATGGCAAGAAAAAGTTCCTTATCTAGCAGCTCGCTCATCCATCCATCCATCCATCCCATCCCATCCATCCATCCATCCATCCATCCATCCATCCATCCATCCATCCCTCCACCCATCCAAGCTCATAGCACATCTGAGTAGCTTTCTATTCTACAGACACTAACATTCACCCTCCAGGAGGGAACAACTGTAGTTCATCAGATCCTGAAAGCATACTAAAAAGGTCAAGTTTTTATCACTTCACCAAATTCCAGAAAGGAAAGATGCTGTTTTAGAGAAGGGAGGGATGTATATGAAGGCCTAGTCCCATGATTCCTGCAGATAGTATTCCTTAATGCTTAGGATCTGGAAGAGAAAGTGGTATGTAGTTACTCACATCCTGAACGGTGTAGGTCTTTAAAGATGACAATATCAGCAGCTTGAATTGCACTTGGAAACAAAAATCCATAAACTATAGTCCATTTGGGTAGTGATGTGTCAGAACCCATGCTGAATGGCTGAATGAATTATATGTAAAGATCAAGTGATACATTAAATTTCGGGTCATAAATATAGCACCATTCTATTTATTTTTTTAAGGATTATCTCTCACATTTTGGAGGGGATGATAAATTGTACTATTTCCACAGATCGTGCCAATAATTACATTTTACAAATTCCTGTGGACTAAGTCCATCACATTCTTTTTTCCGCCCTGTGGTGCTAGGGTTATTCATGATTAGAAATTATACTGTATGAGTTTTATGTGCCTTGAGGAACATGTGGAACACAGTGTGAGAATCAAGATTGAGCCAAAAAAAGCCCCTAGGAATCAAGTCTTTTATTTGGCAATTGCTGTTTGGTTATCTCTAAAAATGCTATTGCTCTTAAGAGAAGCTATTGGAAAGCTCACACATTTCAGTTTGTCAACAATAGAAAGGAAAGAATTGTATACCAGATTACAATTGAAGCTGTTCATTTTAATAGTTCATTCCTAAAAAGAAAAAGTTTCAAGTTGCAAATCTGTCCTAATACAGTAGTATAATTAAACCTTTGTTCAAAGGAAAGCTTTACTAGACCAGACCAAGGCTTTCTATATTCTTGTACTTACTGAGTCCTGACTTAAACTAGATTTACTAGCTCATACATTAGTAAATACCTATGGTCCGTTTCTAGAACATTGCTTCTTGCTGTAGGTTAGTAGCTTTATGGATGTAGATTTTAAAATTTGCATTCTGTTACATACATAAAGATTCTGCTGCCCATTGTGTATTTTATACTAAATTCAGTTAGTCCTCGACTTAACACCACAATTTAGCCCAAACTTTCTGTTGCTAAGTGAGACAGATAAATGACGCTTGGCCCATTTTATGACCTTTCTTGCCACAATTGTTGAGTGAATCATTACAGTTGTTGAGTTAGTAATGCTTCTTGTTAAATGAATCTGGCTTTCCCATTGAGTATGCTTGTCAGAAGGTCGCAAACGATGATCACATGACCCGGGGACCCTGCAACGGTCATAAACATCAACCTGTTACTAAGCATCCAAATTTTGATGATGTGACCATGGGGATGCTGCAACAATCATAAGGGTGAAAAAGGGTCATAACTCACTTTTTTTCAGTGCCATTGTAATTTCAAATGGTCACTAAATGAATGGTTGTAAGTTGAGAACTACCTCTACCTATCATGGACAGTCATCAGGGCTTATGTTGTTCGAAGCCTCAAACATCTGGGGAAGCGAACGGTTATCCACTCCAGGATAAAAATATTTAGGAATTACATTTTCTTCAATTTAAGAAATATTTTTGAGAGTGCCAGTTGTGTATTACTTTGGAAGATAGTATTTTCCAGATGGCTTACAAAACAGTTCTGCTGCCATCAGCAATGGAAAAGCAGGAGAGATGATAGGTGAAATTAGAGTGTCTAAACTCAAGAGTTGTAGGAAAGCTTCACAGAACATAATTGAAAAGGATGAATTATTTAACATCATAACTAGAAAATCCACGAGGATTTGTTCCTTTTATAGCGAAAGCGTCCCTCACTAAGATTTAGAAGAAGCGAAAATCTTGATGTTAAAGCTACCCTCTTGGCAATGATAAGAAATTAACATATTAACAATGCTATTGGATCTAACAATGTTCTTTTTTACCTTTATACTGCTTTAAATGATAAAAACCTAACAAGAGCCCTGGAGCATCAGGCAAAAGCTTTCTGATTTAGCAGCTTGTATCAGATTTTAAAACTCACGAATAGGACATAAAGTGATTCTTCTGAAGTTGTTCCTCAGCAAATGTTATTTAATGCACATTGCCTTTGTTTTAGGCAATAGTAAAGATCAATCAAGATTAATAACCATTTATAAATGTATTTTCCATGATGATAATATGGTAGTCCTTTTAAAATGTCTCTGTGGATGATCCAAGGATGTGAAAATGTAAACATACTACAGGTGAATTGGTACTTTGGAATAGATTGCTTTTTTTAAAAAAAAGAATAGGCTTTGAAACACGCTCTCTGGTTTCATGGCTTCTTTATTTGTGTCAGTGTGATTAGTCAGGCTAAGTAATTTTGCTAGATGAATTACCATTTTGATAGTTGTTTCATTAGATCATAAGCTTGAGCGTTGTTTATTTGCTTTCTATCCTTTAATCTGCCTTTCTTATTTTATATATATGGTTGTCAAATCCAGTAAGGGCTTTGTAGAAATTGATGGTAAAGGATGCCATGCTATAATGTCAAAGCAAGTGGCTACTGTTCTTTAAAACAATTATTACTATTATAGTCTAAATCAATCCACTGTAGAATGAAAGCATCTTTCATTGAAGGTTATGGTTGCTGGTCCAGTGCATGTTGATAGATAGATATGTTTCAAGTTTCCAGAGTGAACTGAGAGTGAACCTTTGTGCCCAAGGAAGGGGATATTGTAGTCCAGCACCTTGACCATTACACAAAACCTAAACGGGGGGGGGAGGGAGGGAGGGAGGGGCGCAGGACAAAAAAAAAAACCACGGGGGGGGGGGGGGGGGGGGGGGGGGGGAGGGAGAGAGAGAGAGAGAGAGAGAGAGAGAGAGAGAGAGAGAGAGAGAGAGAAGTTTAAACTGGTTTTGTCTACCATGATTTTGCAGACTAATGGCAGTCCTTTTCCATATGACCCTGAAGAAATTGTACATGCATAGTTTTCCATAGAGTCATTGGTTTTTATAAATAGCATGTTCACCTGAATGGTTTTACCTGTGAGCAGATGTCATGCCTAATGATGTCTTTTTTATTTCTGGTTCTTGGAAGTCCATTTGAACATTTTACCATATAACTTTGTTGAAATGCTGTTATATATTAATTTTAAAGAAAATTCTTAATACAAAGGAGATGGGTATGGAAAATTTCCCATGATTGTGTAGATCATGATTGTTTCAGTTTTTACCTTTAAGCATAGGTTTGGAAAGCTTTAAATCTTTATGACTTTAGTAAAATTACAATCTTTGAAACATTTCAAAATTCAAAATAGCATGGAAAAGTACAGTACAGAAGGATATTTTATCCCAGTAGTAGTTAGCAACCTCTGCCCTCCACATTTTTACAACTTCTTGCTGTTGGCTATGCTACTGGAAAGGCTGATAGATAGTCCAGCACATCTGGAGCATACCAGGAAATATACAGCTGCTGAAATTAATGAAATTGAAAGATGGTGATAGAACTAGGTCATCTATGTAATACACAATCCAAATTCCAGTCTATAATTTGGTTCCTGGAAAGTACCCAATTGTTTAAATACACATGTTAAATATAATTTGAAAATAGCATCTAAAAATTGTTTTTAAAAACTTTCTACAGAATGCTTTGTTGCATTTGTTAATGGGTGTGGAGGTTTTCTTTAATGAGAGGAGAATCATCTCTTTACATTAGGATTGGGGCCAGGGCCAGAATCTTTCCACTTCAGCTAATATTTGTGCTTGCCATATTGAGTGTTGTCCCTGGCAAGGATTAATACTTTCCCTTAACTTCTTTGTTTACTGGAAGGGAACCGCAAAAGCTAACATGGCCCTTCAGCTGGGAGACATTAGGTGTGCCACACTTGTTCTGTTCTATTATCTGAGTTGGGTCTTAAACATGCATTTGTCTGCTTGCTTGCTTGCTTTGGCTAATTGTTCACTATAATTGCAACCACTTATAAGCAATTGCTAACCCCTTTTATTGTTAAATTGCTCTGGAAGGTCAGAAAAGGAGAAAGTGCTGTTTCTTGCATGTAAGCAGAAATCTCTAGAACAGTGGCCCGCCAACATTTTGGGCACCAGGGACTAGTTCCGTGGAGAAAGGTTTTTCCACGGATTGGAGTGGCGTGGTTTTGTATGCTGCCTGCATCCCCTGGATGGGGTTTCGCTTGTTTGCGAGGCCCAGTTGCTGTGCCCCAGTGCCAATCCATGGACCGGGGGTTGGGGACCCCTGCTTTAGAAAGATTGCAGAATCTTGTGCTTTTGCTTTTACTGTCCAGAACCCACCATCAAAATTTTTCATCTGTCCTGAATCCCATATTGTAGAGAAGAACAATGACTTTAGCACAATTTTGTGAATTCTACTTTTATTGGTTTTGCCTCTTGTATTTATAAGCATATTTTGTATATGGATGTTGCTTTTTATTATAGCCTGTCTATGACTCTAATAATGTATACTGCTATTTTTATACTGTGGCAAGGGTAATTTTCTGGGTGTTTGCATCTCCCCATAAAATGCTTTTCCATTCATGAAGGAAACATAATTTGGGAGGAAAATTATATGAAGCTTCTAAAGATACCTTTCTTCAAATCCTACTCTTTACGGATGAGCAAAAAGGATGAAATGTAAGTTTATTATAGTACTGTATTATCATGTAATCAGAATCATAGGATGCCAGTAACTCTATTTGCATATCAACTCTCTGGTTGCTTTGAGAGTGTGCAGGGTTAGAGAACATAGCAATAGCACTTAGACTTGTATACTGCTTCACAGTGCTTTACAGCCCTCTGTAAGCAGTTTACAAAGTCAGCATATTTCCTCCAACAATCTGGGTCCTCATTTTACTGACCTCAGAAGGATGGAAAGCTGAGTCAACCTTGAGCCAGTCAGAATCGAACTGCTGGCAGTCAGCAGAATTAGCCTGCAATACTGCATTCTAACCACTGCACCACCACGGCTCTAACATAGCCAAAGCTTGATGTTATGTTGAATTGGTGCATCAGTATGTTGCAAAACCAGATGGTGATATTTGAGCCAGAAGGAAAATCTAGTAGGCATATTCACAAATATGAGTTCTGTTGCACTTTGGGTCTGTTTTATATCTTTCTTTGAGTAAAATGCAATAACATTAGTAGTCTGATCTAGGATGAAGATTTATTTTATCCATTGAGTATAAAATCATATGGCTGAAGTTCTATAACAGAGTTTATTAAAGATTGTGATCTGGGAGATAAACTTGGCAGACACTCATGAATCTGATCATCACCCATCTGGTAGTATTCCAACAAGTCACATTTTTTGTGGTGTTAGTCTTTCCATATCACCTGGAGAGTAGTTAACACTGCTGTAATATGTAGCATACCATTTCAGGCATTAGAAAGAAATCTCCAGCCTTTTGGGATACAGGAACAACTTATTTCCATAAAGTAACATACTGCATTAGAAAAATAATCTTGATTATTTCAATAGAATGTATGCAACATATGTTCTTCCTGGCTTGTACAATATTTTTAACTTATAGTAAAGTAAATTATACTGGAGCAATTCAACTCATACCTACTATTCATCTTAATTTTTCTGAAAACTATTTTCAGAAAGCCACCAACTAATTTTATTTTTAAAATATTCATTAGTTTTATTATTTCTATCTCACAAAATAGCTTAGATCAGTGGTTCTCAACCTTTCTAATGCCGCGACCCCCCCGCCACCGCCGTGACCCCCCACCGCGACCCCCTCCCTACCCTCTAGCAGGAGACTTCACCCAGACGCCGCCATTTGGGTTCTTTTACCCTCTGCGCATGCGCAAAGCATTCTGCGCATGCGCAGAGGGTAGAAGAACTCAAATGGCGGCGTCCAGGCTACCAGCTGTCCGGCGACTCGCAGCACGGCCGAACCGGGACCTTTTCACCCCTGCAGTGACGGTGGCACCAAAATGGCGGGCTAACGCACGCGGCGACCCCTGTGAAATGGTCGTTCGACCCCCAAAGGGGTTGCGACCCACAGGTTGAGAACCGCTGGCTTAGATCTTTAATTATGTACAATATGCATAGTATTCTTAGTGTCAAAGAATTCATCGTATCTCAGGAAACCATAAAACAGTAGCGCTGTTTTCTCCTTATGAAAAAAGTACAACTTTTTGTTTTTATGGTGTTCTCTGCTGATTTAAAATGGCTATTTTTTTCAATCATTTCCTTCTTTTTTTGAGAAGAAAGGGAAATTGCAATACTGAGATTTGAAGGGAGTTCTGTGTGTGCATATGAAGGAAGAGGAGGTAAAATCAGAAGGAAAGAAGGATTGAGTGTAACGGCAACAAGAGTTCAGGTATGATATGAAACTGTTTTATTGTTAAATGTTGATATAAGTAAATGTGTGTTTTTTCAGTTAGATTTTCCTTTTGTTCTAGTAGAAAATGCTGTTTGAAATTTGCAGTTTTCTCTCTCCAAGAAAATATGACAGTAACTATTTAAATTACAAGCAGTCCTCACTTAATGATCTCAGCCGGGACTGACAACTCCATTACTAAGTAATGTGGTCAATAAGTAAAACAGCATATGACTGTGCCTGACTTACAATGTCAGTTACATTAAGCTAATCACCATGTGGTGTGATATAACCATGATTTGCAAGTTACTGCTGGCTTCCCAATTGACTTTGCTTGTCAGAACCTGGCTATAAAATAGGTAACAAATGGTGATCACATGAACATTTATCCCAGTAGTACCGACGATCTGTGACCGTCATAAATATGTACCTGTTGCCAGGCACCTGAATTGCTGACAGTCGTAATTTGAAAACCTGTCATAAATCTTAATTATTTCAGTGCTGTCATAAGTTCAAACTGTTGCTAATCAAGGTACACACTCCTTAGTAAAAGCTACATTTGTTTAAGTTTAATGTTGTCTAATGCACTTAGGTGTAAAATGCTTTACCTAGTTTTATCTGACTACTTTGTTCAAAGAATTAATTGGCTGCCTTGTAAGTTTTAGATGTTCAATAGTTGCTTAGTAGGGGCAGCTAAGAAACATAAGTTTATTTATTTGGTAACAGTAGGGAAGACCAATGAAAGAAGGGGTGCAGATAACTGGTTTGCTCCTTTTATATAGGCTACAATTTATACAAACAGCTGTTTGTGGTCATGGAAATGAAAAATAGTGACTTGTCAGATTCATGTAGAACTGTGATTTGAAGTGGACTTTCCCATTTCATGATACATTATCAAATATTGTATTCTATTAGAAATAGCGATTTGGCAACTCATGGGGGACTGTAATTCAAATTGGATATCTCATTTCATGACTCATATTCAAAACTTAATTCTATTGGTATTCATTTGGGGGGGAGACCTTCCCCATGACCCTTCATTTGTGGGCTGCCACGGGTTCTGCTTCTTCCCACCAATCCTACATATAGAGCTGCATGAAGTCTTCAGCTAGTTTAGGGCTTGGTATCCTCAGTGTATTGATGATACTCAATCATACTTTTTAATCCAGGCTAGCCAAATGAAGTTGTTGCAGTTGTGTCCCAGTGCTAGAGACAATACAGGTTTGGATGGGGGAGGAAGTATCTTTAACTCAATCATATCACCTGGATTTTACCTTGCAGTACTTTTTTTTTAACCTTCTGAACCAGAACTTTAATTTTGTTCTGAGCTTCAGTGCTACTGTATGTCAGTTTGAAATATTATTATTATTATTATTTATTAAATTTGTATGTCGCCCAACTCCCAAGGGACTCTGGGCGGCTCACAACAATATAAAAAACCATTAAAAGAAACCATAATAAAAACAGTTAAAAACAGTTAAAAACTCATACATACCGTTTCATGGCCGGACCTCGCCAATTACAGAGGCGAGATCAACGGCCCCAAGTCTGCCGGAAGAGCCAGGTCTTCACCGCTTTCCGGAAGGCCAGCAGGGTTGGGGTGGTCCGGATCTCAGGAGGTAATGGTTCCAGAGGGCCGGAGCA
>QLTV01003280.1:630438-644528 GCA_003457575.1 Thermophis baileyi | reverse complement strand
CAAACGAGGGGTCTAGGGGTCGACCTCTGTCCTCCTGCCAACACCGACTGTGACCAACCAGAGCGATAGGAGGAGAACCACCGTAACACGGTGCCTCCCACTCCCAACTCCCTTAGTCATCCCAGAAGGATACCATGGTCAATGGTATCAAAAGCTGCTGAGAGGTCAAGTAGCACCAAGATAGAGGAATGACCCCCATCTCGGGCTCGCCAGAGAGCATCGATCAGCGCGACCAAGGCAGTTTCAGTGCTGTAGCCAGGCCTGAAGCCAGACTGAAAAGGGTCTAGATAATCCGTTTCATCCAATGACCGCAGGAGCTGACATGCCACCACTTTCTCTACAACCTTTCCCACAAAGGGTAGGTTGGAGACTGGACGAAAGTTCTTTAATTCTGCTGGATCCAGGGAAGGTTTCTTGAGGAGGGGTCTCACAACCGCTTCCTTTAATGGTTGCGGGAAAGACCCCTCCCTCAAGGACGCTTTGACTAAAGCCTGGAGCCAGCCTCGTGTCACCTCCTTGCTGGCTGAAACCAGCCAGGAGGGGCACGGGTCCAACAAACAAGTGGAGGAATTCATCGCTCCTACAGCCTTGTCCACTTCCTCAGGAGTCACAGGCTCAAATTCATCCCACACAATAGGACTAAGACCTGTCCCCGTCATCTCGGTCGGAATTGCCCAATCAGAGTCCAGGACAGTCCGAATTTGAGCGACTTTATCCGTCAGAAACTGTACCACTAATATAGTTAATACTGCACTTTTGCATGTAGGCATGCACACACACATACAAAACACATATATTTTGTAATATATGTAAGTGCTGGTGAATAATGCTGTACTCCATATTGCATTTTCAGGAGAGAGTACAGTTTTTATTGAACAACAGGATTGAATTCTTAACTGTAATCAATTTTAGTAGCAAGTTAAACTGCCTACTATTAATGGACAGCTGTATCCATTAATCAGGGTTATAGTAGATTAACAGTTGTCAGCATTTATGCTAATAGGGGTAACCTACCTAGATTTGTGAACTGCACTTAGGTTTCCATATTTTTCCGAATCATTAAGTAATACTCCTTTTTGTACTTAAAGATTGTTCTGACAATTCCTGTATGTCTGTATTTGAATAGGAAAAAAAAGGGGGAACGTGGTAGATTCCAAGGCATCATTGACTTCTTTTTTTACAAGGGCAAATTTTCTTATCTGGAGTTAATTGCCAAGCTGCTGTTTGGAGAAAATCTCATAAACCATCTGATGACAAAAATTCTTCTGTGTTGAATAACAAGTAGTACCTAGTTTTCGGAATAGATACGGTCTCTAAACTTGTAGCTCTGTTCAGCAGTTAAAACGTGGAACTAAGAGACTCTTGTAAACTACGTGAAGGAAGCAAAGTAATAGACCTCAGGACCATCTATTTTTCAAATAACTGCTGAATGTACTACCAAAGGCATATAAGTTTTAAAAATTGCAGTGGGAAAAGGTGATTAGTTTGATAGTTTTGTTCGGGGTTGTGTTTTCTGCAGGAATGTGAGGAAAAAAATACTAGACATAACGTCTGGAAGATTTTTAAAAAATAAAATGGATATTTTTCAGAGGTTTCATAGCTGAATTATAGAATACCTATAATGTACACTTTAGTTAGCGGATTGCTGTAGATTGTTGAAAGGCCCTGGGAAGCTCATCAAGATGTCTAATGGCTAGATTTTTATTGATTGTTCTTCAATTAATCACATTTGATACCTTCATTTATCAAAAAACAAATACATGTAATTATGTTTGAAGTGAGAGAATTCATTTCAGAATGGTATTTTCTACTGTCACTAAAATATCTCAGAATAAATTAAACTAATGGGGAGCACCAGCCAAAATGAAGCTAATGGCATTCTGTCTGTCAAGGAATAATAATTTAAAACTAAAGTGTCAAGTACCATTGTGAATCTTAGCAAGGCAAGAAAAAAATAATATACCAAAGTGGAAAGAAAGAAGACAACATAAATTATGATCATTCCTCAACATGTGAATTCTGTTATGCTGTGTGTAAATTTATGAAGTGCTGGAATACTGGAAATTCTTTTAGTATTCACTATTGCAAATGAAATGCTACCTCAAGTTTGATTATTTCATTCACAAATATCAATAAATAGAATAAATGATGCCCAGATTGTCTTTTGCAGTTATCCCTAGTAGTTTTCAGAAATTTAGAGATAGAGGAATACTGCAAGTTGTTATGTCACCAGTGTCATTCTCCTCGAACCCCAGGTTTTGACATAGGTATCTGCAAAGTTCTACTGTACGCTATTAGGAAGCTCCACAGCAGGCATCCCCAGGCCCTATCGCCTGAGAGGACTGGAGTTCATTTATCTCCACCAGGCCCTTTATTACCCATTACAACTGAGGATCTATGGGGCCCAGTTCCTGGCTTACAGGTACCTGAGGAGAGCGCTCATCAACCCTCTGGGGTCAGAGCATTCCCTGAGGCCACGTTCACCCCTATGGTGGCTGGCCTCAGACCTCAGGCAGAGTCAGCGCCATTTCTTCAGGACAATATGCAGACCATCATCGCTGAGGCCATCCGGCAAGGAATATCAGCAGGGTTACAGCAATCCAGGCGCGACTATTCAGTGGCATCTGGAGATTTCAGCCGCTCTGGCCAATGCATCGCTCCCCACCTCCCAGGGGATATGGATCCTCCGCCTGACCCGGACTCACCTGTCTCCTCTCACGACCAACTATCTCAGTTTTCTGGGGAGGAGGGTCCAAGAGATTTGGACCTTTCAGACAACGAGGGCATGTTACCCGACCAGCCGTCTTTCAGCCCAATCTCTTTAAGTCCTTGTTGTTCAAGGCAAAAAATGCAGCGGGCCTTGGGCCTAAGAGCGCAGAGCCGGAACCAGAGACAGACTCCAACATGACGGATCCCCTTTTTTGGAGCATACAGCCGAGGCAAAGGTCATCCCGTTGCCAAAGCTCTTTGTTGAGTCAATCCAAAGACAATGGACCTCCCCCGGGGCGAGACCCAACCTGTCTAACACTGACAAAATGCTTTACAACGTGGCGCCGGACCTAGCAAAGATTCTTCTGGTCCCGATGATTGATGCCCTGGTGGCGGCCCTACAGTCCTCCGCCGTGCTGGGCAAGCCGGAGGAGTCCTTGCGACCGGAGGACAAGTGGTCGGAATAGATGCTACAGAGGGCGCATCAGGCGGCAGCGTGGGCTATTAGAGCTTCAACGACTGCATCATTCTTCAGCCGGGCCTCCTTGATCTGGCTCCACCAGATGCAGGAGAGGGTCCTGGCAACGGATGTCAGACTACAACAAGACACCAATAAGCTCATAGCCGCAGTTCAATTCTCTGCCGACACGACCCTCAACGCCACCAGATTTGCGTCTAAATCCATCGGATCGACTGTAGCGGCCCGCCATCTACTCTGGCTGAAACATTGGCAGGCGGATGCTCGCCACAAGTGGTGTTTGGCATCAACCCCCTTCGCAGGGGGAAAGTTGTTTGGGGAGACACTGGACCCCTTGCTGGTGGAGTCCAAAGATCGGAGAAAGGTGTTACCTTCTTTCTCCAGGAGAGCTGATTTCCGTCCGTCTCCCTACTTCCGCTGACTGTCATTTCGTCCTGTGGACTCAGGTGCGGGATCCCAGCAATCCCAAGGGTTTTATACCCAGAGGCAAAGGCAGGATAGACCAGACAGAGGCCGGCCATTCAAAGTGAAACGGTCCTTTCGAGGAGGAGGAAGTTGTGCCTTTCGCTGCCCCAAGTGAATGCATTCCATTGTATCCCATCGGAGGCCAATTGGCCTACTTTGCAGACCGGTGGGATGAGTCTACTTCGGATGCCTGGGTCAGAGAGACAGTTAGATCAGATCTCTCCCTTGAATTCCTCTCCACTCCCCCGAGATTTTTTATCCGATGTCCAGTCTCTAAAGACCATGCCAAAAGGATCCTCATGGAGACAGCTATCCAGCACTTGCTGGATATCCATGCCATCCAGCCCGTCCCTGAGGATCAGCATGGGCAGGGATTTTATTCGATTCTTTTTGTGGTTCCCAAAACCTCGAGGGGCTGGAGAGCTATTCTGGACCTTAAAAGAGTTAACTGCTACATCATTTATCGGTGGTTCAAAATGCATTCATTTCTTATTATTCTGGAGGGCGTGAGAGAGGGCGACTTCCTCACATCCATTGATTTAACCGAGGCATATCTGCATGTGCCTATCTTACCTATGCATCGGCAGTATCTTAGATTCCAATTTGCCGGTCGGCACTACCAATATACTGCCATGCCGTTTGGATTGTCAGCGCCCAGGGCGTTTACGAAATTATTGGCTGCCCTGGCGGCTCACCTACGGGCTCTGCCTGTGCGTGTCCAGTGTTATCTGGATGACATCTTGATCCAATTCTCCTCCGAACATCAAGCACGGGAGGATCTAGGGATCACCATCCAGGTTCTAAGACACCACGGTTTCTCCATCAATCTGGAAAAGAGCCACTTGTTACCATCCACCCACCTGCTCCACTTGGGAGCAATCATTGATACTGTGGAGTGCACGCTGTACCTATCCCAGGAGCAGCAGACCAGCCTCCAGGAATTGACCGGTCATGTCCAGAGATAGGGAACTGTAGCCTTAGCTGTACTCTCTGAACTCCTGGGGAAAATGGTGTCCTGCTTATCCATTGTCACATGGGCCCGCCTGCACTCCAGAGATCTCCAATTGTTTCTCTTACCTTTCCAGAGGTCGGGCAGGAGCAGTTCGCCGGCAAAGGTACGAGTTCCGAAGGAGATCATCTGGTCCCTCGACTGGTGGAGGTCCCCAGCCATCAGCAGGGGCAGTTTGTTTCGGGAGCCCGACCGTCTCGTAATAACAACAGATGCCAGCTTGTTCGGTTGGGGAGCTCATCTCCACTCGCAGATAGCTCAAGGGCAGTGGAGCACGATGGACCGGGCCCGAAACATCAATTGGCTGAAGCTCAGGGCTGTCCACCTGGCTCTTCGCCATTTCCGACAGGACATTTCAGGACCACCACCTGATACTTATGGACAACGTGGCCGCCAAGGCGTATATCAATCGCCAAGGCGGCACCCGCTCGAAGTCCCTCATGGAGGAGGCCAGACACCTGGGTCTCGGGGGGGAGAGACACTTACGCTCCATCAAGGCGGAGCATATATCCGGGGTGTCAAATGTGCAGGACTCGCTCGACCACGCGGAGTGGCGCCTGCATCCGTCCATTTTTCGGGAGATCACGGACCTATTCGGCCTCCCGGAAGTGGACCTGTTTGCCACCCCTGCCAACGCTCAACTACCGAGGTTTTTCGCCAGGTTTGTGACTCAGGGAGCCCTCCGCAGCCCGTGCCCCCCAGGGCTGCTGTATGCATTTCTGCTTCTGCCACTCATCCCCCAGGTGATCAGGAAGATCCTGGCAGAGAGGGTGGAAGTTCTTCTCATAGCTCCCTACTGGCCCAGAAGGCCTTGGTTCGCAGACCTGGTAAACCTCTCGGTGGCTCAACCCTGGAGGATCCCTCAGAACCGCATCTCCCTCAGCCAGGGGGCTCTGGTCCACCCAGACCCACAGTGGTTCCAGTTGACCGCCTGGCGCTTGAGCAGAGCATTCTGAGTGGGGACAATTTTTCCTCCAGGGTCATTCGGACGATCCAGGCTTCCAGACGTCCCTCCACTACCCACATCTACGATGCCACCTGGAGAATCTTTTGCGGGTGGTGTAATCTCTTGCTTTGCATCCTATGGTCCGTAGATTTCTCCGGGGTGCTACCAATCTATGTTCCCCGGTAGTGCACAGCTACCCTTCCTGGGACCTGTCCAAAGTCTTAAATTCTCTCACCGGGGCTCCTTACGAGCCGTTGAGGTCGGCCAGCCTGCACTACCTTACTTGTAAGATGACGTTCCTTGTGGCCATCACATCGGCCAGGAGAGTGTCTGAGCTGGCCGCTCTGTCAGTAAGGAAGGACTTGTGTATCTTTCACAAGGATAGGGTGGTTTTGCGTTTGGATCCCTCCTTCGTCCCCAAGGTGAACTCTTGGTTCCACAGGGCGCAAGAGCTGATTCTACCTAACTTTTGCCCGGAACCAACCCACCCCTTAGAGAAACGGTGGCACACCTTGGACGTGAAGAGGGCCCTACGCATATACATCAAACGAACTGCCACCATGAGGGAGACAGAGTCATTGTTTATTGCTTTCCAGCCAGCAACGTTAGGCAACAGAGTGTCCCCTTCGACCATGGGTAGATGGTTGAGGTCTACCATTGCAAAGGCCTACGAACTGCAGGACCTTCAGTTACCCAGGGGAATTACGGCTCATTCTACCCGCAGTGCAGCCACCACGGTGGCTTGGGCTACGTAGGCTTCCATTGAAGAGGTCTGCCGTGCAGCTACCTGGTCCTCCCCGTCTCCATTTATTAGACATTATAAATTGGACATCTACGCCTCTGCGGAGGCGGCTTTTGGCAGACGAGTACTTCAAAGAGTCCACGAGGACCAGGGGCAACCAGACCAGACTACGGCCCTCCCGTAAGGACAGCCAGTTTTGGTATGTCCCATTCCTGGATGCTATATCCACCACTATGGAGAAGGGGTGTTGGTCTTACCTGATACGCTCCTTCTCGTGGGGGTGGATATAGCATCCAGCCCCACCCTGATAGCAGTCTGGTCGGTGACAGGTTGGAGGAGAACTTTACTTCATCGACTATTGGCACATCGGTCTGTCATTCGTCTTCGTCAAAAGCTGGAAGGGATAGCAACGGAGGCGTGTCCTAAACAGCTCTGACAGACTCAGTCCAATCAGCTTGGAGGACGAGGTCAACCCGTTCCTGGATGCTATATCCACCCCCACGAGAAGGAGTGTATCAGGTAAGACCAACGCCCCTTTCCATTCTTATCACAGAGGGCAAGTAAATGTAACTCAGGGTCGAATGGTTGGGTTTTTAGTGTTCTCTGAACTTTTTTTCTTGCATACATTTCATTACCACTGTGGGAAATATCAGTGCTCTGACATAGGGAAATGAGATTTGTTGGATGTTTAGATATAGTTACTCGCCCTATCAGCCTCGGTTAAGATTGGTAATAATGTGTTGATTTGAGATATTGTTTCTTCTTTAATTGACAAGCTGTTAGCTGGTGCTTATTGTGGTGATTATAGCTGTTGATTCCTGCTTATCTGGATGTTGGTTAAGAGATGTGAGGTAAAGGTAGATGGGCTCAGGGATGTTTGACCCTTTTGAATGGCTTGTTTGTTTATTTAATAGATTTTCATCTTGCTTTTATTACTTTATAAGTAACTCAAGGCGGTGAACATACTTCATACTTCTTTCGCCTCCTGTTTTCCACATAACAACAAACCGTGGGTTGGGCTGAGAAAGAGTGACTGGCCCAAAGTCACCCAGCTGACTTTTAAAATTCAGTAAATGGGGTTTATTTCTATATGTGTCAGCTATTCAAAGTAGACCCAATAAATAGTACAACCAGGAGTAGTAGTTTTCTCTTTGTTGTAAGGTTACATTAACAGAATGTTGCAAGACTGAAGGTATCCCTCTCCCCCCCCCTCCGTTTTTTTTCTTTTATCCTCTGGAAAATAAGGGAGAGTCCTTCGTTAAAGGTTTCATGTGCCCTCCCTCCTTTGGGCTTGAGACAGAACAGAATAGAATAACAAAGTTGGAAGGGACCTTGTCCAACCCCCTGCTCAGGCAGGAAACCCTATACCATTTCAGACAAAAGGTTGTCCAATCTCTTAAAAAAAGTCAGTGTTGGAGCATTCACAACTTCTGGAGACAAGTTGTTCCACTGATTAATTGTTCTAACTGTCATGAAATGTCTCCTTAGTTCTAGGTTGCTTCTCTCCTTGATTAGTTTCCATCCGTTGCTTCTTGTCCTGCCTTCAGGTGCTTTGGAGAATAGCTTGACTCCCTCTTCTTCGTGGCAACCCCTGAGATATTGGAACACTGCTATCACATCCCCCCTAGTCCTTTTCATTAAACTAGCCATACCCAACTGTTCTTTATATGTTTTAGCCTCCAGTCCCCTAATAATCTTTGTTGCTCTTTTCTGCACTCTTTCTAGAATCCCAGCATCTTTTTTACATTGTGGTGACCAAAGCTGAATGCAGTATTCCAAGTGTGGTCTTACCAAGGCATTATAAAGTGGTATTAACACTTCACATGACCTTGATTCTAACCCTCTATTAATGCAGCAACAAATTGTAAGGTGGATTGGGTTGAGACATCTTTTACATTCTGGTTGTCCCATCTGCGGTTGTTCCATCTGCAGTTCTCCCTTCTGTCTCCCAAGGCCATTCCCACATACCACTACAATATATCTGTTGGTGGATTTGTCAGAGTGTCAAGCTCCTAGAATTTATTTTTTTCATTTCCTTATTTGATCTAAAATTTCTACAATCTCCTGGTTAAAATTGTGATTGAACTTGTTTGTGTGAAAATTAAAGAATCTTCATCATGTCTTTTGATGTTCATGGATGCATTTTGTTAATGTTCTACCTGTTCTATGTAGTGGTTTTTGCAATATGATTCCTCTTTTGGTTTCCTTTTTTTAAAGCTGTTGTTCTTTGGGTTTGCTCAGGGATGCTGTTGAATGTGGGCTGTATTGATGCCAAAAGCTTATAGTGACCTGTTGATGGTTTCTAAGATGTTTTTGATATATGAAAGAATTATATCTTTCATAGATTATGACAATTGTGCTGTGGCCAATTGTGTGGCTAGATCCTTTTTAATGAAATTGTGGGGATATCTGTTGCACTGAAAAATGCTATACTATATGTAACATATATATGATTGAAATTATATATGATTGCATTATGTGTGTGTGTTTGTGTGTGTGTAAATTTTATATAAAATATCTATATATAACATAATTTTATACATAAGTTTATATAATAATTTCTGCTTTCTGAAGTTCTTCAGTAGGCTTGCTTGTTTGAAGAGGTTTTTACAGAGCCTCTTTTGTGTGCTGATGGGTTGTTACTGTGGCTATAGAGTACTTGTTCTGTCTGGGTTGCATTGTCACAGGTTTGTAGTTAGCTGTTGTTTTCTCTGTGGATGAGAATGTAGACTTATTGTCTTTTTCTCCTGTGAAATTGATTCCATCAAATCTTTTGCTGATGGTGTTGTGTGTGTGTTCTTTTTATGATTATGATGAAATGGCATCAACACAACAGAATTGTATTTTGTATACATGTGTGGGAACGCCATCTTTAAAATTTCAGAAAAAAGAGAACAGTAATCAAAAAATATTTTAAAATGGTAATATAATCACCTCCAATAAATAATCTAATTAGTTATTAAGTTTAAATAACAAAATAGACAAAAACATAATAAAAACCCAAGCAAATAAATTTCTAACATGCTAAATTGATACAAATCACCTAAACATATCACATTTATATTTAATAACAAATTATCAAATTACACATAATTATTTGTCTATTCTGGTAAATTACTATGAAATCCATGCCAAACTGAAACATATTGTGTCATTTTTAATTAGTATTAAAAATAGCCTTTTCAGAACTTGATAAGTTATATATTTTTGGAAACCAGTTTTCGATATCTGGAGTAGGAGCACTTTCACAGTCTCTCAATATAATTCACTTGGTTGTTTCCCACATCCAATATAACAGGAATTAAATGGTCAGATT
The DNA here is from genome assembly GCA_003457575.1 of Thermophis baileyi. Lineage (NCBI taxonomy): Eukaryota > Metazoa > Chordata > Lepidosauria > Squamata > Dipsadidae > Thermophis > Thermophis baileyi. Next base: position 634,863 of record QLTV01003280.1, on the reverse strand, counting down.
CCATGATTTTGGATTGTAATTCAAAATAACATTCACATTGTTAACATGAAAACAGTTACCCATACATGTTATATATGGTATGTATGTTAACAAATATGCCAAAATGAAACCAACTTCATCAATTGATCTTTGATTTTCTGGAGACATAGTGATGAACTTGAGGAGCCCCACTCATTAGTGGTCCAATTCTTAGAAGAGAGTTGAGTATTCTCTCTACAGTAGTAGTAGCCATGGAACCTTCTAGATCCACAACATACGTATGGGTGTATCTTTTTCAACTCCACTTTCCCCTTCTTTATGCATATTCTCTTTCCTTTTTCTCCCATCTTTTCTCTCTCTCTTTTCTTCCAATTAAAACTTTTAAATTAGTTTATCAAAGTATAAAATACAAAGAAAAAAGCATGGAAAAGTAAGAAGAGAGGAAGGGAAAAAGAGAGGTTATAGTGTAAAGGGAGAAAAAAAGAAAAAAAGGCACCAACTTCAGACTCTCTTTGACACAGTCAAAGGTAACAACATTACAACTACAACTTTTTGCTTTTACACAGCAATATGTACAAGCCATTTCTATAACAATAATCCTGTCTAATTTACAAAAACAAAATCAAAGTTTCATTTTTTTTCTTGTTGCAAACACAAAATCCGGAAGCAATTTCGAACTAGAGACAAAATTAAAAATAATCTCTTATTTGGATAAAAGAAACATTTGAACCATCTCAGCTTCCCTTGCTGTGGGGAATAATATATCATGCATTCTCATATTTTCAAATCTAGTCCATAATATTATTCCGCATTACTTAAAAAGACCAGCATACCTACATATACATACATATATACTCATTTTATAGCAATAGCAATAGCACTTATATACCGCTTTATAGTGCTTTACAGCCCTCTCTAAGCGGTTTTACAGAGTCAGCATATTGCCCCCAACAATCTGGGTCCTCATTTTACCCACCTTGGAAGGATGGAAGGCTGAGTCAACCTTGAGCCTGGTGGGATTTGAACTGCCAAATTGCAGGCAGCCGATAGTCAGCAGAAGTGGCCTGCAGTACAGCACTCTAACCACTGCGCCACCGAGGCTCTTTTATACATACATTTCTCTCTTTTCTATACCGATAGTCCTTGGTTTAAAACAGCAATTGGGACTAGAATTGTTGCTACGCTACATGGTTTTAAAGAGTGATGTCAGGAATCTGCATTACTTAGCAATGGCAATTTCAGCCATCCCAGTTTGCTGTTGTTAAGTGAGGAGCATGCTGGTCATTAAGTGAGGACCTCACATGACCACAACTTCTGACTTCCTGCCAGCTTCCCTACTGACTTAGCTTGTTGGAAACTGGCAGGGAACATTAGAAATTGTGAACATGTGACTGCAACTTGCTGCAATGTAATTATGAGCTGGTTGCCAATCACATCTGCAACAGCCAGAACTACGATGACCTGTTGTATGTTTGTTCGGCACTAGCTGCCATTTTGAACCGTCACTGAATAAATGGTCATAACCCAAAGACTATTTGTAATTATTAATGTGTTTGAGTGCACTGTCAAATGACGCTAAAATCACACCTAACAACTTAGTTTCCCCCCCCAAGATTTCTGGGGGAAGAAGGAATAAGAAGAAAAGGAAGGCACTTTTTTAAAAAAAATATTAATGGTTCTGAATTAATTTGTTATTGTTGTTATTTTACAGTATTTATTCTATTCTCTCACAAGATATAGGGGATCCTTCTGGATTGCTAAGTCTGGATTAGTAGTCCAGCTGCAGCCCCAACATTGTTGGGCCATGACCAGTTCTAGAATTTATCTCTAAGCATCTTACATCTCTTTGAAAACAAGAGTCTAGAAATACCAAGTCATATCATCCCAATTACTTGGAAAATTACAATAACCACACATGGATAAAAGATTATTGGATTTGCTTTGGATAGCTTTGGACTTGTCTTTTAATTAGTAGCTTATTCAGCCAGCCAAATTAGTTAGTTTAGATATCCAGATGTCTATAACCATGGATTTCAGATAATAGCCAGCTCATTTTGGGAAGTCTTTAAATGTAGAAATAAGAAAGTAGTATACAACAGGATATTTACTTGTAACGATACACTTATATTGAAATATTTCAGGTTGCTAACTGTTTGGAGTTTAGACATATTACCTCTGTTTTAGAGTACAAAAGAAGTTGGGAAAGATCTTTGATAGGAGCTTGATGATGAGAAGGAAATGTTTTTTAAAATGATGCTTTTGAAGCAACTCATAAAAGCAGAGCAAGCTGTGTGGTGTTGATTATCGCAATGCTGGGATTGTGATTGAGTAATGGACCATCAGGTGGATACCCTTAACAAAATCTTTGAGAAATAGTTATTCTGCTGTGCATCTCTCAATGTGTAAATCTGTTTGCTTTAAAATAGAAAATGGCATTAGACAGTCACAAGTCTTGCATCCATTAAACATGTGTTCACTGCTTTTGCTTTGACAGCCTTAAATGAGTGCTCTCTGGAAGAATGGGTGTACTTTAATTCCACTGAATAGAAATTGATTTGCAGTTTCAGACAACCTGGTAATATTGCTCACAGGACATTGTGCTCAGTTTGCTTCCATTACAGCTCAATTTGTATCAGATTCTGTTCCACTCCATTGTATTTAAACCTGTTCTGCAAGTTTAAATTTAGTGGATGCAGCTTGTACTCGTATAATAACATTATCCTGTGAATGGATTTTAAAATGGATTATTCTCAGGACAAGAAAAGTTGCAGTATTGCAGACCATTTTCCATGTCTGCCTTTTCACTTTGCTTGTAACATGTGCCACAAGGAAGTAAGTTGGATGAAATTCCAATCCTTTGCTGAAATAGGTCCCGTTCAGAGGTGGTATTCACTTACTTTCCCTACTGGTTTGCAAATGTGAGTGCGTGCACACGCTCGCTTTGGTTGCGCACACGCCTTCTGCGCATGTGCGCGGCCTTCCGCGCATGAGCTTTGCTCGCGTGCGTGGCTTGCATGCATGCACGCGGCTTCAAAACATGCCTAAATAGGACGGCATAGCGCCAGGGCGGGTGGCTGAGTCCACCCGCAGGTCACTACTACCGGTTCGCCCGAACCGGTCCGAACCAGCTGAATACCACCTCTGGTCCCGTTATATTTGTAAATTTATTACAAATGTGTGTAAGTAATTTGGCAGTAGTGGTACAAATTCAGTAAATGTGTGTGATATAGTTAGAACAGCAAATAAACACAATCTAAGTAAATAAAATACAATCTGTTTGAATTCCCAAAGTATGGATGAACCTGTTTGAAATGCTGTAGTACCCAAAATGAAACATTAACTTATCTGGATCAATGAGATGACAACCAAGGACAATTTACTACATGTGTTACATTTTGCATTCTGCAAAAAATATACTCTATTTGCTTCTTGTGTGAAGAAATCTTTGACATGTTTGGACGACTTTGGCTTTACTGTCATTTATAGAAAATGTATCTCTAGAAATAGTTTTTCCATCATTTCTAATAATATTATCTGGTTACCAATAGAAGTAAGGCTCAAGGTGTTTTGCCCCCATGGCTATAATCAGGCAGTGTGTCCAAATCATAGGTACAAATCTGTCACATAACAGGGCATGTTGTGGAAGAGAGCATGTCTGTGGCTGACCTATCAAACTTCTTTGTTGAGGCACAAAATCAACCCTAAAAGCTTGTCTGCACAGTACAGAAATTGAACAGCTCAATGTATAGGAAATGACTATGGATTCCTGTTTGATGAGCCCTTACAATTACACTCGGGGATATGGAATCTTTATGTATCATCCAGAGTAGCTGTTGTTTGCTTGTGTATATGTGGGTAGAGGTTAGGGGTGGGTTCCTACCGGTTCGGACCGGTTCGCCCGAACCAGTAGTGACCCGCTAGTGACGTCATCTGAACCGGATCGGTGGTTGCCGGTCGGTGGGGGCTGCCATCTTTTTTTTTTAATTTTTTCGGATTTTTTTTTTGTTTTTTTTTTATGTATCATCCAGAGTAGCTGTTGTTTGCTTGTGTATATGTGGGTAGAGGTTAGGGGTGGGTTCCTACCGGTTCGGACCGGTTCGCCCGAACCAGTAGTGACCCGCTAGTGACGTCATCTGAACCGGATCGGTGGTTGCCGGTCGGTGGGGGCTGCCATCTTTTTTTTTTAATTTTTTCCGATTTTTTTTTTGTTTTTTTCTGAGCATGCTCAGAAGGTGACTTCCAGCACTGTGCATGCGGTCGCCATCTTTTTTTGGCTTTATTTATTTTATTTTTATTTTTTTCTGAGCATGCTCAGAAGGTGACTTCCAGCACTGTGCATGCGGTCGCCATCTTTTTTTGGCTTTATTTGTTTTATTTTATTTTTTTTCAAATTGAAGCTCAGCAGCACCTCTACTTAGGATCGAACTCACAACTTTTTGATTGTTT
>QLTV01003280.1:595590-624234 GCA_003457575.1 Thermophis baileyi | reverse complement strand
AAAAATGTCCTCCAAGGGAATGAATCAGCAGTTGGGATGGAGCCAGAGAAAAGCCGCGTCCTATTCAGCCGAGGACCAAGTCAGAACTGGGTAACCAGGAAGAGGATCCGGAGATATACAAATTTGACTCGGCCCTCGTTGCTGACGGACAAGGACAGCCCATCCTGACTGCTGGCTCCTCCTGATGAGAAGAGGCGTATCAGGTAAGGCCAACGCCCCTTCCAATATCTCAGGGGCTGCCACAAAGAAGAGGGAGTCAAGCTATTCTCCAAAGCACCTGAGGGTAGGACAAGAAGCAATGGGTGGAAACTAATCAAGGAGAGAAGCAACTTAGAACTAAGGAGAAATTTCCTGACAGAACAATTAATCAGTGGAACAGCTTGCCTCCAGAAGTTGTGAATGCTCCAACACGAAGTTTTTAAGAAGATGTTGGATAACCATTTGTCTGAAGTGGTGTAGGGTTTCCTGCCTAAGCTAGGGGTTGGACTAGAAGGCCTCCAAGGTCCCTTCCAACTCTGTTATTCTATTCTAAATCATTGGGAAATATATTTCATGTCCTCATTTTGTCTGTGTGTGTGTGTTAAAGTATGTTCTTACTCTGCACTAATCTTCAAGCAGCCAAAGAAATGACATTTATGCATATTTTATAATGTGATTTCTGTTGGCATATGGAGAAAACAAATCAATTTCTCAGCAGCACACTGTTTAAAAGAAACAGCAACAACCTGTGGGATAAGTTGCAGAAGCTGTTAAAATTAATTATAAATGGCAGAAGATATAATGTTAGGCAGAGGAAAATGTGCCTAATGTGTAAAGAATATTAAACCTTGGTGCATAAAAGAATTGTCTGATTAGTTAAAAATTTATGATTTTATAAATGTCATAATATATTGAAACAATGTACTGTAAAAAGATCTTATTTTTGTTTGGATACTTGTTAACAGTTTCATACCTTACATCAAATATTTGCAGGCATTTTCCTTCGTGGAGGTTTTTTTAAAAAATGTATGTACATATGCTAATTTTCCAAAGTGAGCAGCAAATACCTCCAGTAAGTAGCAAAATTGGCCAGCTCTGTCATTTGAAATGTTTGAAGTAGGGATCTATGAGGTGAAAGTGTGTTGCTGTTGTGACCTCATCATTTTTCAAAAGCTACTTTCTAGATATGGAAATCTTGAACCAGGTAGATTAATTTGTAGGAGAAAGGGTTTACATGGTCCAGGATTACATGGCTGCACAGGCTACAAAAGCAGCCAATGAGTGAACATTTCTGTGATCATCATTTAGCCAAACAAGGGAACAATACTCTGATATACCGTATTTTTCAGACTATAAGACACACTTTTTTGTCTCCCAAAAGGGGGTGAAAATGTCTGTGCTTCTTATAGAACGAATATTGCCTAAGCCCTGCCTACCCACTGGCCAGTTTTTTTGCCTCCGCACGCCCCATTTTCAGCCCTTTTTTGAGCCTTTTTTCGGCCCGTTTTCAGGGCTTTTTTGGCCCATTTTTAGGCTTTTTTTTGGCCTGTTTTTGAGGCTTTTTCAGCCCATTTTTCTGAAAAAATGGACTGAAAAAAGCCTTGAAAACGGGCTGAATCCCCCCCCAAAAACGGGCCAAAAAAAGCCTCAAAAACAGGCAGAAAAAAGGCTGGAAAAGGGACGAAAAAAGGGACAAAAATGGGGCACGTGGAGGCCAAAAACTTTTTTTTTGTTGTTTTCCTTTTCTAAATTTAGGTCTTATAGTCAGGTGCATCTTATAGTCTGAAAAATACGGTATTCTAGTGTCATAGTAATTCACCCTTTCCCAATCTGGTGCCTTCCAGTTATCTTGATTCTTGCATTTCAACACGGGTGCAGTCTACCCGTTTAAAAAGGTTGAGATTAAACTGGGCATGGACAGTATTCTTTGGCACCCTCTTCCCTTATTAACCACAAATAATAGTTCTCTCTATGATTTATTTAGTGTTATGCAGAAACAGGTAACTCTGGCTTGCTGCTTTTACTCTGTCAAAGTCATGAGCTGTGGTTTGCTCATGGTATAGAACTAACTTCTTAACTAACTTAAGAAGGAGACCAACCCAGAATTCCAGAATTGTACAAATCACAAACGCAGACAATCTTTCCTAAATAAATGGTTTATTTAACCGTTCACCCAAGTTGCAGACTTCTGTGACATATAAATATATTTGTTGTCAGTGTACTTAATTGGTATATTAACATATGGCATATTTCATTAACATACTGTACTGACTCGTGTTTAATTTGTGTCTGGGTTATACCAGCTCAACCTGCAAATGGAAGCACATTGGAATGGTTTTTTTTCTCTTCCCATCCCAGTTCTTACTGGATAGAAAACTATACACCGTAGATGGGTTTTAATCTACTGGCTTTCAGGACATGTAATTTTGTAGGTTCGATAAATTCAAGAGATGTGTGGAGGAGCTTTGCTCAGGTGAATTGGCCCCCATTTTATACATCTGTGCAAAACAGGGCTTTCTGCATGTTGTGAATCTAAGCCTAATTTATGATAGACGACCTTTCTTTTTAAAGTATACAAAAGGAACCAGGAAGAGGATTGTCTTTTACCTTGTAAGTTGTATTGTATACAACTTAGTGCCCATTTTGAATCAATCTCATTTTCTAGTTCATGGACAAGTTTTGTTTCTGTTTTTGTTTTGCAACACTATGGAAGGATTTACCCTTGGCTTTTCCTGGACCTTTCTATTCATCACAATCAAAGGAAATAGTGCAAAGAAAATATATAAAGGGGCTCATGTATGGCCATCTCTCTTTCAGAACAGAACAAGACTAGATTCGGTGCAGTGGAAGAAGCCAGCTGGAGAAAGATCAAATTCAAAAATGAGATGAATGGGATTGTGGAGAAAAAAAATCCAGAAAAAATTACTCCAGGGTGTACCTATGGCAATTGGGCAGCCCCTCAGAATGTTATTGATTGTCCCATTTTTGACCTGCCTCTATTTTGATTATATGATTCAGAGTGGAGCTACTGTATTGTTAAGAACTTGGAAAGTATTCTAGTGAGAGAAGTTCCCTGAGGATGGGCTCCAGCCAAAAGCTTGGAAGACTAAACCTCTGGTCCCTCTGGTCCTGGTGACCGACCCAGATTGGATCCTGCAACTTGGAAAGTATTTTAGAAGCCATGATTTTCCTACTTTGACTTTGCAATCCCAGTCAATCCTACAGCCTTCTCTCATGGATTTAATTAGGCCTAAAATCAATTAGACTTTTTTAGGATTAGCCAAGGATAACTAGTTTTCCATCTAAATGAAAAGGAAAACCATTTTTACTAGTAAAAGAACATGACTAAGATGGAAAAACAGTGCTATTTCCCATATTAGTGCAAATAGTGCAAGAGAGACTTTAAATTTAGGTAGGTTGTTCATTTTTATGAAATGCTTGGCTTTCATTATTAACAATAAAATCTTTATTTGACTCATTTTTAGTTCACTACAGTTGTGATAGTCTACTTTCAATTGCAATTCCTCCATATGTGATTTCCTGTGGAGAAAGTGGTATTTCTATCTTCTGGAATTAAAAAGTTACCAATCTGTGATGACTGGGATTCTATTTGCTTTTGTGGGGATGCTAGTATATTGCCTTATTTGTGATATAGCATCTCTTTCTCTAAACAACCATTTCCCCATTTTTATGTTGCCCACTCAGTGGATTTTTCATTTCTCCACTGAAGGAGACATGGAATTAATATGGATTTATGAAAATTATTCTCTCTAACTCCAATTGGGCACAAAAGGGGACATCTGGGAAATACTTACTCTTTTGCAATCCTATATCATATTGTATATGGCTGTTGTGTAAGAAGCTGTTGGGTAAAAGTAGTATATATTACTATTCAGGTTGCAGACGAGTAGATTTTAACAAACCTTTTAAGTTTAACCCTCTTTCAATAAAGGCTTTCTTTGTGGGATACACAGACGTGATTGGCGTATTTCAGGAACAGCAAAATCTGATAGCAAAGGTATCAGAGCACAAACACTCTTAAAATGATTTAATTTATAGGAAATGAGTTGTAAGTATATTATAAAATTGGAAGTGGGAGTGGGCAGGAAGAATTACCATGAAGTTTGTATCAAAAATTGCATGTTGAATAAATCTCTTGAAAAGTTGCATGGGTTTTTACTATCAGGCAATACGGTTGCTACTTCTCTTCCCCCAACATAGACTTTGTGTATATGCAGCCACGGTTTAAACAAGCATCTTTCGGAATCACACCTCCATCTTCTGCCTGCTGCACTTGGCAGTATGTGAGATCTAATTATATGCCTTGTGATGGCATTCATCATTCTCAGGGGATTTTACATTTCCTGTTTAGACACTCAGGTTTATGAATGTAATTGTTTGGTAGGAACATCATCAAAGTATTAAGGACTGCAACATTTGAAGAAGTCTTAGATCATAATATTTCAATAATTGTAACATTAGAAGAAGTCTTGAAATAAAAGAAGCCATGGAGATTGACAGATTTGTTACAACAACAACATGTGCAAAAACATGCTTTGAGCTCAGGGAAGTATTAAGAAGAGATTCAGACTGGCTTCTCCCTGACTCTCTTGGGCATAAGAGGAAGGAAAGGGAAAAACAATCAGAATAGAGCTGGAGGGGACCAGGGAAGTGTTCTAGTCCAACCCCCTGCTCAAGCAGGAGACCCTATACCATTTCAGACAGGTGGCTGTCCTGTCTTGTCTTAAAAACCTCCAGTGATGAAGCACCTACAATTTCTGAAGGCAAGCTGTTCCACTAGTTAATTGTCCTCACCGTTAAGAAGTTTCTCCTTAATTCCAGCAATCTTTGCTGTAGTTCTTCACTTCATATTAATAATGAGTAGAGCTTAGTATCTATAAGAAGTGTGCTTGTGTTTTGTTGCCTTTCTTAGCTCACACACAAAAAAAATACTGTTCTATTCTCCAGTGTAGTTGCAGAATAGTCCAGGAATGGGTTGTTACTGTCTGATCTGCCCAGAGACTGAGTCATAATTTTTTCAGCCACGCCTCCCTGCCTCTCTCTCAGGCCCCCAGTTTTCGACTCAGTCTGGCCCAAAAGAGATGCTTTTGGAGACAGCTGTCAGTCAGAAAACAAACCATTCCTCGGATTCAGGCTCCTTTCTTCAGGATTACCGGTCCTAGGTAACAAGCGCAATCGTGCTGGCTAATCCAGCTTTGCTGGCACCCCCGCCGGCGTTTCAAGCTCCCACGAGTCAGCGGGGTTCTTTGGATTGCCTTAATAGCGCCTCAGAAGGCATTTTGTGTATTGAACGCCTGCAGTGTTGCGCCTTGTTTGAAGCCCCTGGATGCATTCCTTTGGAGCGGGGCTATTTTGGCTCTTTCTGCCCTTCCCTGGGATCGCCCAGGGCACGAAGGAGGCGCGGAGGGCTGGCTACCCCTGGTTAGCCCAGGAACGCCGAATATTTAAGCGCCCGCAGCATCGCGCCTGACGAAAGCCCCTGGACTCGTTCTTTAGGAACGGGGCTATTTCGGCGCTTATCTGCCCTTCCCTGGGATCGGCCAGATCTCGAAAGAGGCACGGAGGTGCTGGCTACCCCTAGGTTAGCCCCAGGAACGCCGCCCGTAGGAGCAGCAGGCTGTAAGACTGCTCGCATGTGTGCTGGCTACTCTGGTGAATTCCGGCACAGCCACCACCGCATCCCCCCCGATCATCTGGGGCTGATTTCGGAGGCATAGGGTCACTGCCCAAGCCTTGCTGGGCACCACCCTCTCTGTGAATAGAGCAGGACTGAGCTTAATAGCTCTCACAACTGCGTGGCCTGATCATCAGATTAAAAAAAAAATCAAAATGGCTGATTGCCCTATTGTGAGGGAGGAGCAACATTTTACAGCTCCCAAACCGAGCACTGAAGCCTCCGTGTACAGGAAGGCAACCTGCAAGACTTCAAGGGGAAGCAGGGGCAAGCAAGCCTCTAAGGCTGAACTAAAAGACCAGAAAAGATGACAAAAGGCTCTGGAGAGACATGTTTCCAGAGCTGAGAGACAACAGGCAGAGCTAGAGTAACTCTATCTCGTTAGAGGTATCAGTTTCCCGCCCTTTCCTGCCTGAGCAGTTAACCCATTCCAATCAGGCACCTCAGGCATGGTCACCAAAGGGCGCTGGTGAGCTATCCCCAACTCCAGCTTTGCTGGATAGCAGGAAAAAAGATAATGATGATGATCCTTTCGCTTGCCCAACAACCGGAGCATGGCCTCAGCCTACTTATGATAGTACTTATGCCCCAGGGGCTACTGATACAGCCTCAGCGGCTGGTTCACGCCTTTCTGAAGCCCCTGTGTCAGATTTGCCTGATAATATTAAACAACTGATTTTTCAGGCAATAGCTAGTGGCATTACTGCTGGATTACAACAGCAACGCTCTGCATCGTTGGTCTCAGAATCTCCCTCTTGCTTGCAACAACAGATTTCGCTCTCTGCAAATTTGACTGAATTCCCACATCAGTCACCCAATTACTCCATAGGTAGTGATGATTCCTTCTTGGGAGAGGAAGCCCAGGGAGAACTGGATCTCTCAGACGATTGGGTGACTCCCACATCAGTCACCCAATCACTCCAGACATCCCCGCCTTCACCGGTCTTTTTCCGCCAGGGCTGTTTATAGCACTTATATACCGCTTCATAGTGCTTTACAGCCCTCTCTAAGCGGTTTACAGAGTTAGCATATTGCCCCCAACAATCTCGGTCCTCATTTTACCCACCTCAGAAGGATGGAAGGCTGAGTCAACCTTGAGCCGGTGAGATTTGAACCGCCGAACTGCAGCTAGCAGTCAACGCCATCTCGGCTCTAAGGTTTAAATCCTTACTGCATAAAGCAAAGACCACGGCTCGTTTAGGGGAGGAATCTCCAGTAACAGAGTCGATTGTGCTTCCCCAGGATCATAGTCAGGGCCTATTCTCAGAGCCCATAGCGGAACAACAGTTTATTCCGGCTCCCAAACTTTTTCTGGATGTTGTCCAGAACCAATGGCTCACCCAGCATCGCTCCCCACTCCTAGTGGGAACGACAAACGGTTCTATGGCATGGCACCAAACCTGTCCCAGGCATTACAATTGCCATCAGTAGACGGTCCTATTGCGGCCCTATCTTCCCCTTCACCATACTTGGCTGGGGATATAGCTGACGGGCTGAGGGCAGAGGACAAGAAATCCGAGCTGACTTTAAGGAAAGCACATCAGGCCGCGGCCTGGGCAGTTAAAGCCTCTACAGCAGCTTCCTTTTTTAACCGCACCTCCCTACTTTGGCTCCACCAAATGCAATCAAGGGTGGCACCTCAGGAAGTTCACTTGCATCAGGACCTTAATAAACTTATTGCAGTGACACAATTCTCTGCTGATGCGACTCTAAATGCCGCCAAATATGCCTCCAGAGCCCTAGCCTCATCGATAACTTCCAGGAGGTTATTGTGGCTCAGTCAGTGGCAGGCTGACGTAAAATAAAAATGGAGGTTGCCGTCTGCCCTGTATATGGGGGGGGGCATGCTGTTTGGCGAATCCCTAGACCCAATTCTGATTGAGAACAGGGAGAAAAGTCCTGCCTTCGTCATCGAGGGGGGCAGACCGTCGCCCCACCCCCTTCTACTGCAGGGCATCCTTTCGTCCCTATGAACCTGAGGGTCCTCCCCACCAGAGGATTTATGCTCACCGAGCAGACCGTCAGGCAGAGAAATCTGGATTTCGAGACAGGCCATGGCAGTTTTTTCACAACAAATGACCATTTTGAGGAGCGGGAAATCACCAGTTTCGAAGGCAACAGTGACTCGGTGACCAACCCTCCCCATCGGGAGCCGCTTGGGGTTCTTTGTAGACCAGTGGATGGAGACAACAACGGACAATTGGGTTTTGAACACAGTAAGATTAGGTCTATCATTGGAGTTCCTTTCCACCCTTCCACCCCACCGGACCACTTTGTACAATGCCCTGTCTCCAAAAACATCAAAAGGGGCCTCATGGAGGAGGCCGTTCAGCACCTCTTGGAAATTCATAGAGGCAGTTCCAGAGGACCAGCGGAGACAGGGATTTTACTTGATCTTATTCATTGTACCAAAGATTTCGGGGTGGGGGTGGGGGTTGGAGAACGATCTTAGACCTAAAGAGCCTAAACTCCCACTTGGTCTACAGGAAGTTCAAAATGTGTTTCCCCCAGTCCATTCTGGAGAGAATTTGACCCGGAGACTTCCTGACCTCAATCGATTTAACGGAGGCGTACCTCCATATTCCAATTCTGCCAGCCCATCGCAGGTTCCTCAGGTTCTGTTATGCAGGGAAACATCTTCAATACAGAGCTATGCCATTCGGACTGGCATCGGCGCCCAGGTGCTTCACAAAAGTCCTGGCCGCCCTAGCAGCCCACCTGAGATCTATTCCAATGAGACTGTAATGCTATCAGGATGATATTTTAGTTCAGGCCTCTTCCCATTCCAGGGCAAAGGAGGATCTAGAAATAACAATCCGGGCCCTGCAGGATCTTGGCTTTTTGGTAAATTACAAAAAGAGCCACCTGGTTCCCTCCACTCTCATGACTCACCTAGGTGTGATCATCAACACCAGGCTAGGGGAGGTTTTTCTCTCATAAGAAAGGCGGGACAGCTTAAGGACCTTAATAGTTCAGATCCAACAGAACCCCAAGGTCTCCATAGCCACCTTGTCCAAACTATTGGGCAAGATGGTATCTTGTATGGCAGTAGTGCCTTGTGCCCGATTGCACGCCAGGAACCTTCAGTGGTTCCTGCTTCCGTATCAGAGGGCAAACAGCTCCAACTCTCTGACCAGGGTCAAGGTTCCCTTACCGGTCATGAAATCCCTCCCCTGGTGGGCATCCCCAGCTCTCAACAAGGGATGTGTCTTCAGAGAGCCCACTCGAATCACACTCACGTCAGACGCCAGCCTCTATGGCTGGGGCGCACACCTCCAATCACGGGTAGCTCAAGGTTGCTGGTCACCAGAGGACATCACCAACAACATCAACTGGTTGGAGTTGAGGGCAGTTCATCTGGCCTTTCGTCAATTTTGGGACTTGGTACAGGGACAGCATATACTATGCTGACCGACTATGTAGTAGCAAAAGCTCATATCAACCGCCAGGGAGGAACCCACTCCAAGTGAGGTTAGGGAGTTGGGTGGAACAGAACCTCCTCTCCCTCAAGGCGGAGCACATTGCCGGGTCATCGAACGTTCAGGCAGACTACTTGAGCAGGATTACAGTGGACCATGCCTAATGGCATCTCCATCCGGAAATTTTCCGGGACATATGCGACAGGTTCAGGCATCCGGCCATAGACCTGTTTGCTTCTCAGACAAACACTCAATTTCCCCATTTTTTCACGAGGTTTTCAACTCTGGGAGCGGAGGGGACCAACGCTCTCCGCAGCGCCTGCCCCCCGCGGCCTCCTATATGCCTTTCCACCTCTTCCCCTGATACCAGGGTTAATCCGGAAGGTGATCTCGGAAAAAGCAAAGGTTCTCCTAGTCGCCCCTCACTGGCCCAGACGTCCGTAGTTCGCGGACCTGGTCAGTCTGTCAGTGTCACGACCTTGGAGGATTCCTCCGGAGGGGGTCTTGGTCCACCCAGAGCCACAGTGGCTCCAACTGACCGCCTGGCACTTGAGGGGGATCTCCTGAGGAAGGACAATTATTCCTGCAAGGTCATAAGGACAATCCAGGCCGCCAGGAGACCATCGACCATCAAGATCTACAACGCCACCTGGGCTAGTTTTGCCAGATGGTGTTCCAGAGGTTACTTGAATCCTGCTTCCGCTTCTGTCCCACAGGTACTGGACTTCCTACGGGAAGGACTGGACAAGGGTTTGTCACACAGTACCATTCGGCGACAGGTGGCAGCTCTATCCACTGTACTGACAGGCGGCGAACGGGAACCTCTCACATGCCACCCTGTCATCCGCAGGTTCATTCAAGGTGTGACTAATTTGCAACCACCGACAATTCATAGATATCCTACTTGGGTTTTGCCCAAGGTGCTGCAGGCCCTTACAATATCACCCTTTGAGGCTTTGCGGACGAGCCTCAGATAGTTAACTCTTAAGGTGGCTTTCCTGGTAGCGGTTACCTCAGCAAGGCGCATATCCAAGATAGCGGCCCTATCCGTTAGGGCGGATCTCTGCATTTTTCATTCAAATAAGGTGATCCTCAGACTGGATCCCTCCTTCATTCCCAAAGTGAACACCTGGTTCCACAGGGCCCAGGAGATCATATTGTCTAACTTCTGTCCAGGGCCATCCCATGCCCTGGAGAGGTGGTGGCATACCTTGGATGTAAGGAGGGCTCTCCAGATCTACATTAAGAGAACGGTGCCCACCAGGAAGTCTGAGGTGCTATTTGTCTCCTTTCAGCCAACATCTTTGGATACCAAGGTGTTTTCCTCGACCATAGGTCGTTAGATAAGGGCATGTATCGCAAAGACTTACGAGGTGCAGGCACTACCTTTGCCTAGACGCATCACTGCACACTCAACGAGAAGCGCAGCCACACCGCCGCATGGGCGACGCAAGCATCACTAGAGGAGATTTGCAGGGCTACCTGGACTACTCCTTCGCCTTTCATTAGGCATTATAAGTTGGATGTCTTCGCTTTGGCGGAGGCATCCTTTGGCAGGAGTGTCTTACAACAGGTGCATTTGGCCTTGGGAGCTCCAGACCCAATGGCTACCTGCTCTTAGGACAGCCAGGCTTTGGTATGTCCCATTCCTGGACTATCCCGCAACTACACTGGAGAAGGGGCGTTGGTCTTACCTGAACGCCTTTTCTCAATGGGTTGCGGGATAGTCCAGTCCCACCCTGGTGACCGTAGGCCAGGAGTAACTAATATCTTCTTGGAGAGCCTCTCTTTCAGCTACGACATCGTTGAAAACTGGGGGCCTGAGAGAGAGGCAGGGAGGCGTGGCTGAAGAAATTATGACTCAGTCTCTGGGCAGATCAGACAGTAACAACCCATTCTTGGACTATCCCGCAACCCATTGAGAAAAAGCGTTCAGGTAAGACCAACGCCCCTTTTGTCCTCCCCATTTCTTTTTTCTTCTCTTTTTAACTAAAGTTACTGGAAGCAAATTTTTGATTTGTAAGAATTATGGAGAATTAAAAAAATAAATTATTAAAAGCCTCTTTTGTTCCTTATATCTGTTCAGTCTTAAATATTTTTTAAAACTTTAGAGGTATTGTTATATTTTTATCACATGCATATTCTTTTTAACATTCAAACTTATTAAATTATAGTACCCCATTTTATCTTACAAACAAAAGTAATTTGGATCATTTTGAATGAGTTGTAAATTAAGCATATGTTATGCTTTGTACTACTTATTAAAGTCGTATGATAATATGATCATAATGTATAGCAAAAATTTGGGCTTACGATCATAGTGTTATGATTTGATACATATGAAAATGCCTGAAGAAAATAGTACTGCTCATTTTTGGAGACAGTTATTTTCTATGATATAATAATTAAGTCTGGATTGCCATTTGTATATATTGAAGTCCAAGATGTTCTTTATTTTTCATGTGTTTGCATTCTAGTCTATGGTTCAGCGTTTTCTCTTGAGAAAATAAACTTGGATCAGATCATCTTAGGTTTTTGTTTTGTTTTTTAATATTTCACAGTCAACCAAGAGGCTTATAAAATATTAAAGGCCAGCAATCTACTTTTTTAATTCATGAAAAGGTCACTTAAGTGGGTAAATATGAATACTCCTACATATCTATTGCACACACATTAATTTTCTGTTCTGCACTGGTTGGGGAAGATTTTCATGTCTGTCAGGCTTGGAACGCAACTACCCACCCTTCACCATTCGAGATACTAAAAACAACTTTGTTTTGTTTACATTATTTGAGCACCCTAGATATGTTAAAATTTGATTGGTCAGTTTTCAAACCATAGAAAATCTAAGAGAGATTGTTGGATTAATTCTGGTGTGAGTGTGGGTGTGCTTAAAAAAATACATTCTCTCTTATGTTGATTTGCACTGGAATTGAGTGAACCGCATGTACAAATCAACAGTTTCTATGCCAGCACATTCACATTCTTTCTCATCTTGGTTCAGTGGCAAATAATAAGTAACCTGACCAGAGACAAATGAAATGTGGAAGAGTCCAACTGTGGCAATTAATTTGTTGAGAATAACCCTTCTTAAAACAGCTATATCCTCAATTCAGGTATTAGGAAATAAGGTTTATATCTTGGAAATTCAGCAGAGACAGTTGTCTTTTTATGCTAACATGATTAATTGCCTCACAAATTCAAGAATGTCTGTGTCTTATAAACCATTTTCAAGAAGACAATTGTGCTATATACTTTTTTATTTCATTTTTCTCTGCCTTGTAGTTTACTATGTCCTCCCAACCAAATTCACAGTACTTTATGGCATAATAAATTTCTTTATTTTTCAAAGTTCCAAAAGGTTCTCTTCTGTTTTTTCTCATATTTATAGCAGACGATAAATTTAGCAGATGCTAAATTGTACTTTATTTTCATCAGACTATTGTTGCAGTGTTAATGTTAGGTGTAGAAGAAAAACTATATATTAAAGTATACATATGTCACTCCACTAACAATACTTTTTAATTGTGTATTCTCCTGAGTTACTTAAGTTTGTTCACTAAGCAACCATTCAGAAGCATTATTTTCATGTTTAAATCATTGCTAAATAAATGTTCAGGATTTTAATCTTAGGTTATATGCAATTTAGTTGTGAATTTTTGAAATTATATGGCAGTTTTCCAATTAATTAGAAATGCAGAGCATCAGTTATTATTGGGACATAAATCGCATTATTGTAGTTTGTTAATAAATCAATATGATGAAAATGCCATAATAACATTCTCTTCTCATTTCCTTGAAATATTTCCAACAAAACATTTCCCTATTTCAAAACATGTCTTATTTTAGCGTAGTTTTTATTATTTCAAGGCTTTTGCATGTGACAAAATATTTAAAATGCCTTTATCCCTAGCCAGATACTCAATTCAATAAGGTGTAGTTTTGTGAATTCAGTGATTGACAACCATACCTTAGGCAAGGGGAGAGCATAAATTTAAACATTTAAAATTACACCCATTTTGTCTAGGCAAGCTCGCTAGCTTCTGCTGATAGACAGCTAAAACTATGCTCCTTCAATGTACATCTCTACTGCCCAACTCTTTAAAAAAACAGCTGGGGGGTCCAGATAGCATCTTAAAATTGGAGTAGTCTGGTCAAGCCTGGATGTGTACTAAGGCTGTCCAGGTGTTTTATGTGGGTGTGTTTAATACAAATTGACAGAGAGTGCCTGAGATTATCTGAAGTAACATTTAAACTGGTGTTGATTGTATGTAGACCTAACTACTACATTGCACTCGATTTACCCGTAGGGTTTAAGACAGTTCTGTGAAGTTGGCTTAAAGTCCAATTTTCATTGATATTCTAAATCAGAATTCGATTATAATACCTAGGTTTCAATTTAATAATTATCTTCTTATATTCTAATCTGGAGTATACATCTATGCACACGTGACAGGAAATCTTCATTGCAATGTGGATTCCTTGTAGCTATATACAACATTTATGGATATAACATTTTTGCTAATATATTGGTTCTGTTTAGGCAGGATTTTGGTATAATAGGGTTAAAACTTCTGCTTCACCCCTATGGGAGGGATACAACAATAATTAAAACAGACAGTAAAAACAGATAAAAATCTAAAAAAAATCACAGTGATAAAAATATTAAAAACAAATATACCAACTTTGGTTGAAGGGGTGATAAAAAGGCCCCTCCCAACAATGGAGCAATCTGAACTATCTTCAGTTTCCTGAGAACCCCAGGTCTGGCAGCATATGAAAAATCAGAAGGGGTGGGGCCAGTCTAATTTCAGAGGGAAGTATGTTCTAGAAAGTGGGCACAACAGCAGAGAAGGCACATCTCCTGGGACTCACCAGATGTAGGTCCATCACCAATGGTATCCGCGGCATGACTTTTTGTGAAATCTAAGGGGGCAGGTTGATGTAATTGGGAAGAGACAGTCCCTCAGATAGTCCAGTCCCATGCAATGTTTAATATTATATCTCTTAATAGACAGAAGTTGAAGTTATGAACCAGGTTTGGTGGTAAATTCTAGCCCAGAGGCTCTTTGCTTGCTGCACTAACTCTTTTTTTGACCCCAATAAGCAAACTTCTAAATGGTTAATTGCCAAAACAAATAGATTATGCAGTTTCCTTAAAACGTAAGACAGGGTTTGATATTTTCCCAAATCCTATTCTAAAACTTAGATGTTAGATACCCTTTCCTACCAAGCCCATAGTTTTGCATAATGCTTAAATACATCTTACTGGATTATGACATGTTGATTGACTAGCATTGTATTCTAAAAATGCAACCATAATGTCAGTGATGCACAAATTGCTCCCTTTTGTTCTTTGGTCTGGTCAGTAGCTGAGAGTACATGTGGCATCTTTATTTGGCGTGTAAAAGGTATAAAGGTTAGACGAACCCATCTGATAAGGGCATTTCAAATGAAAGCCTATTAGGTTCAGGTCACTGAGTTGGTCATTGCACATTATGACAAATCTAAAAATGCAGATTTGTTACAACATATGCTAATGAAATCCAACTGCTTGAATTTCTCACTGAATAATGGCTGGAATTATAAAGCAGGGTGATTTACAAAACCTGATAAATGCAATCTTTTTTTAAAGATTAGTTTGATACAGAATGCTGAAATATCACACACTTTTCATTAATGAATGTTCCTTCCTATAAATAATCTGTAGGAAAAAGGAATCCGCATTTTGACTTTAAACTGGGTGATAGAATGACAAGTTGAAATGTCCAGTATATTTTAAAAATCCTTGATTAGATTTTAAATCTAATTTTGTATAGAAGATG
The DNA here is from genome assembly GCA_003457575.1 of Thermophis baileyi. NCBI lineage: Eukaryota > Metazoa > Chordata > Lepidosauria > Squamata > Dipsadidae > Thermophis > Thermophis baileyi. The sequence goes on along the minus strand of QLTV01003280.1, from coordinate 609,316 downwards.
GAAAATAATATCTCTTTACCCTGAGGCTACCCACTTTTTATACATCAAAACATTCAATTTAAATGCAGATTTTTGATTTGCTCATTGGCATAGTGAGTAAGGCAAATGATGAGCAATTCAAGAAATCTATATCTTTTTAATATAAAATGTACTTCATATGTCCTATCGAGGTCAGGTGTTGCAATATCTAAATATTATGACTCTAGTAATCTGATCTGGATCTGATGAACCCAGAAGAGCAATTGGCAGAATTAAAAGTTCCGTTCAACTGTTAAAAATTACAAAGGAATACAAAGAAAAGAAAGCAGTGATAGAAATATTTGTTGTCCTATATTGATGAGAGCTACAATCAGTAAAAAGATGTTTATTTACTACAGCTTCAGGACTAGGCTGTGGGATTACAAATGCTGTTATAACTGAAATCCAAGATTTACATAGTCATGCTTTGTGATAAAGCAGATTATGAAATTTTACATTGTACAAATTCCTTTTAAAGAAAACATTGAAGGGGCAAATGGGGATTGATTTTCTTGGGGAACTGAAATGTCCACTCATTGGTGACAAATTATTCATGCCTATAATCCATTTCTTTCTGTCTGTGAATTCCTGTGAAGTTGCAATCACAGTTAAATTGAGGTCTCCCAAATACTGATTAGGTAAACTGCTTGAATTTGACACTCATGGTAACAAAATCAATATCTGCAAAATTTTGTCACGTTTTTGCAATTGGTGTTTTTATAGAAACAAAATGTACACAATACTGACATCTCAGGTATGAAAAGGACACACCTTTTTAGAAATTAAATTTGGTTATGTGAATGTCATTGGCTGGTTTTAAGAGTGTTTACTTTGCTTACAGCAAAAGCATTTCCTAAAATTGGACTTGCTTAAATTACTGTTTATAAAATTGTTGCTTACAACTTTTTTAACAAAACCTTTTGTTTGTCGTTTTTGGGGTCCTTGTAGTATTATTTACTTGGAACAACCCAACTGATTGTTAGGGCTTGTTCCCTAATAATTGTATTTGGGATTGCCATTAAAAGATTATTTTATTTGTTAATAAAGGGGGCGTCATCACTTTACCAGCTGGGAATTTTAAGTGTCAAAATCCCAGTGCATCTAGAAGGCATCTGGTTTTGGAAAATTGCTTTACTTTCTAGTCTGAGAATAAGTATCATTTAACTCAATGAGCTTTGTCACTGAGATGATTGTAATAAGGTTGCATTTAAATGTGGTCCTGAAGTAGATATCTCCTGTTATTAGCTAGGCTTCCAACAGGGAAAGCCATTGTGGAAATGTTTCTATATAGGATCACTGTAAATCTGGACGGTAATGCCTGAAAATGCTTCCTACAGAATCCATTTAAAAACGTATACAGGTAGTCCTCAACTTACAACAGTTCATTTGGTCACCGTTCGAAGCTACAATGACACTGAAAAAAGTGACTTATTACTATTTTTTCACTTAATGACCATTTCAGTATCCCCAAGGTCATGTAATCAAAATTCAGACACTTGGCATCTCACTCATATTTATGACGGTTACAGTGTCTGGGGGTCATGTAATCCCCTTTTGCAACCTTCTGACAAGCAAAGTCATTGGGGAAGCCAGATTCACCTAACAACCGTGTTACTAACTTAACATCTGCAGTGATTCACTTAACAACTGTGGCAAGAAAAGTAAAATGGAGTAAAACTCACTTGACAAATGTCTCACTTAGCACAGAATTTTTGGGCTCATTTGTGGTCATAAACACCTGTACAGGTGTTCATCATAGAAGAAGGAAAAATGCAAGTATAGGTCAGATGGAGACAAATATTGAAGCAGGTAGTTGCAAATTTCTTAAGTCTTTCTTCAAGTTTGAAAAATATTGCTAAAAAGCTATTTTAGAAAGATAGTGGTTGATAAGGCTTTGTTTTTCTTTTCTAGCTTTCTTTTTGAATTAATATCCAAGTTATAAAACTTGCATGATGCTGAGCATATTCTGATTTTCATTTAATTTTGTTCAAATGAATTATTATATCAGTAATTCCCAGGCAGCCTGTAGATTGCATTGTGAATGCTGGTGGATTAGATACAGATTACTGATTAACAAGGTACATATCCTTTCACTATAGCTAGTGAAATTTTTGGAAACGTCGTATTACAGCTTCCAGTGTGACAGGAATAGTACTCGTTTCATTTTTAGTGACCACCTTATCTTAAAATAAATGAACAAAATGTATTAATCAAGATTTCTAAAACAGCTTCCTGATGTTATTGTTTCTTACTCTGACTGAATTATTTAGGAGATGTTTTGATTCAGATGATTGATTTGTTTGAATGACGCTTGCAGTAGTAGGCTGAATAATTTAAAGTTCTGATCATGTGCCATTTCGACATGCAATATAATGTTGAGGATTGCTCTGCAGTCTTCCGCTCCAACGTGGTATCCAGGGCAATAATAGATTCTTCCCTTGGTGATTACTAGACCTACTGTTGCACTTGCGTTTCCAATTTATTGTTTTAAAAAATCATCTAGCATCTAGCATCATCTTTATTTTCATGATTGCCCTTGGGCTGCCAGTAAGCTTCTGTGTTCCTCTATCTGCATTATATCTATAAATTCAAGGATGCTATCGAATGTCTTGGTTCCTTTTTGAAATTTGAAAACTAAGGATAATAAGAACAGCACTTGAAAGGTATTATGGACATCAAAATTAACCTTTTCACAAACATTCCCTAGATACTGTTTGATATAGGTAAACATTTATGAATCAGTTACTTTTTATTTATGTTATATGGTTGTGAAATCATCCATCATTCAACTTCCTTTCCAAAGTAATCTGTTTTTAAATCCGCACAAACCCTACATTTGAATAAATAAACCGATTTCTCTATGTTGGGTACTCTCAAATAAAGTTGTTAAAATATGTCTTTCTTCTTAAGTCTTGAATATATTTTAACATTCTAAATCAATTTGAATGATGTTCTAGGAATTCTGTGACTAAAAACGTGCTTAAAAGGCGAATAAGATATTATTGAAAAATCTCTCTCAGGAATTACACTTGAAGTGTGAGAATCTTAATCTTCTAAATGCTTAATAAGGAGCTACTGTTGTAATTTTACTCTTAATTATTTACCTCTTTTTTAAAAAGGAGTAAATGTTGGAATAGGTTTACCTACTTCCTTAACTACTTCCACAATAGTGCAAAGCTCCCATTAAGGATGTTATCAGATGATTTTACTATGCCAACATTAATACTGGAAGTACACACATAATCTGGAGTCAGCAGGTTCCTACTCTACTATCTCATTAAATTTTCAGGCAAAAGCCGCAAAAATTAATTGGAGGCGTGTAATAGTTTAGAATGTGAGTGGGCTTATGGTAATATAAATTACATGAAGAGAAGACAGTTTTATATACTGAGAGAGGGAAAACTGGTTTACTTTAATGAGAAGAGATAGAAATGTGAAGCTATTTTTTCATTACAGATGCACTCTAAACTGTTTGGACTTCCTTGATGAATAGAGTTAATTCTCTACTACAGTTCCAATAATTCATGTTGCACAGTTTAATGACTTTTAGATAAAAACAGGATTGAAATGTTAATTTCTATGAAGAAATTGCAGTACTCTCGTATATCAGTCTTTTTTTTTCTATTAAACTACTAGTTAATTTCACTAAACAGGTCTCTGGAGATATTTCATGCTACATCAAGCTTTGCATTTCCTTCTTTTGATTAAAACTTAGTTTGCTTTTGTACATAGGCTACCAAAGTTGTTGCTTAAAACTTATTTATTTATTTGTTTATTTGTTTATTTGTTTATTTATTTATTATATTTCTAAACAGCCCATCTCCCTCAGAGAGGGGTTTCAAGTTTTCTGTATTGTATTGTATTGTATTGTATTGTATTGTATTGTATTGTAATGTATTGTATTGTATTGTAATGTAATGTATTGTAATGTATTGTATTGTATTGTATTGTATTGTATTGTATTGTATTGTATTGTATTGTAATGTTTTATGTTATGTTATGTTATGTTATGTTATGTTATGTTATGTTATGTTATGTTATGTTATGTTATGTTATGTTATGTGTTAGAAGTTCTTCATTCTGGTGTATTAGAAACTTTTGTTCATTGTAGGTAGAATTTGGTCAGGTTCCTGATCGTAATTGTGCAGTTTATTTAAAGTATAATGAGCTGAATCCAGCAATGCCTTTCTATGAACAGAGGCATGGTTTATAACTTCTGCAATAGATAGCAAATGAAAAATAAAACCAAAACCAAAGATCATTTTGAGAAGAGACTGCTAAAGTTAAAATCTAAATCTTGGACCAAGATTAGATTTGAAACACAGATTCAGATTTGGCATGCATCCAGGTACGCCACTGTCCTGAACACCTAAAACCAGTGGCCTGCAACTTTTGGGGCACCAGATACCGGTTCCTTGGAGGATGGTTTTTCTATGGACTGGAGGCATATGGTTTCACGCCCTGCCTGGATCCCGTTTCTGCATGGATGGGGCTTCACTTGCTTGCATGGCCTGGTACTTGGTGGGCTGCAGACCAGTGCCAGTGTACGGCCCAGGGGTTGGAGACCCCTGCCTTAAATCATTTGTACCTTTTCCTGCAATGGTACATTAGTTGCAAATGGCAGCTGTGCCTTCCCAGGAAATATCAGTTTTGTTAACATGTTCCCAATGGCCATGACTCCAAATGACATTTTGCACTTTGAGTCTCTGTCTCTGCCCATACCCATTGAGTAGTATAAATTGTATCCTGAGAACTACTCTATTTAAGTATTTGTTTATGGCTACACTACTCAACTTCTACTGAGTGAAATACATAGAAATATTAAAATATAAAAGAAATAATGCAAATGTTGTTTTACAGCTAGTTCTCAACGTATGACCACAGTTGAGCCCAAAATTTCTGATGCTAAGCAAGACAGTTGTTAAGAGAGTTTTGCCCTATTTTACAATCTTTTTTGCCACAATTGTTAAGTGAATCACTGCTGTTGTTAAGTTAGCAACACGGTTGTTAAGTGAATCTGGATTCCCCAATGAATTTGCTTGTCAGAAAGTCATATGACCACAACTGTCATAAATATGAGCCAGTTGCCAAGGGTCAGAATTTTTATCATATGACCATGTGGATGTTACAACGGTTGTAAGTGTGAAAAATTGTCATAAGTCATTTTTTTCAGTGCCGTTGTAACTTTGAACGGTCACTAAATGAACTTGTAAGTCGAGGACTATAGTTATAGACATCCGGCAAATCACTCTGGGCGAATAACACCAGATTAGATGTCACTATGTTACTGAGAAGGTCCACTCTTTTCTTTGTTAGTGTTCTGCCCCAGCGACAAGCCACCAATAATACGCACACACAAACTGCAAAACACTGTTCTTTTACTAATAAATGTCTCCTAATAACTTCTTAGGAGCAACATAATAATTTGAAAACAAAATAAAGGCAGAATAGATAGTTCCAACTCTCTGCTGGTAAATGTCTAATCTTTAACAGCTGGCCGTAGGCCGTGATATCAAACGTTGTTTCCTGCAACAAGGCTCCGCGTGGTCAGGGCTTAAATAGTCTAAGGGTGTGGCCACTTAGCCTGCAGCTCTACTCCCGAGGAGACCTCCTCCTGAGTAGCCACTCTTGCCTTCTAGCAGTCCTGCGTGCCCGAGCATTGAGAAGAAGAGGCTCCTCCTCTTCTTCTTCGGCCCTGATGGGCTCCTCAGGAGGTACAGAAGGCCCTGCTTGACTCTCAGCCTCCTCACTCTCTGACTCGGGTGCCAGGTACATGGGCCGATGTTATCTCGCCACAACCGCCTCATCGTCCTCCTCGCTCTCTGACTCGGGCGCCAGGTGCACGGGCCGATGGTACCGTGCCACAACTGCCTCATCGTCCTCGGGATCCATGAGCACCGGCACGGGATGCTGGCGGGCCACAACAGTTAGCTCTCTGATCTACTTTATTAGAAAGGCTTGGAGAATAATCTGAAGGTCCAGATTGAAATATACTTCTATCTAGTGATATCTATTTAGTGATATCTATCAGTAGATAGATATCTAAAATTCAGATTACGAATGAGTAAGAAATATTTAGTCAAAGAAATAGCAGCAGCAGGCTCATTGTGGGAGAGTGACACTGCTCTAGTTTTTGTAAAGGACACTAAAGTTATGTTGTAAACACATACTTTAAAAAACTCAGAACAATTGTAAGAAAGATTCCATGGCAAGGAAACTAATAACTGTGGGGGTGAGAGTGCCTTCCTTAAAAAGGAGATATAAAAAGCACAGTTGTTTAACAATGACAGAGAGGACGAAACCTATGTATAGGTAGCTGCACAAAAAGCTTTCTGAAGATCTAGGGGGGGAAAGGCAGACATACAAGATGTGAAAAGGAAGAGCTAAGTAAGAGTATGTTTAGATAGCCTGGAACTGTAAAGATGGTGTCAAGAAAGCCAAAGGAGTTGAAGTTGGTGAAGGATATTACTAACCACAAAAAAGTCGTCTTCAGATAGTGCTCAAAAACACCCAACTGCTCAGATGAGATGGCAAATTAATGAGCCGAGGTGGCGCAATGGTTAGAATGCAGTACTGCAGGCTAATTCACTGCTCACTCCAGGAGTTCGATCCTGACCAGCTCAAGATTGACTCTCTCAGCCTTCCATCCTTCCGAGGTTGGTAAAATGAGGGCCCAGATTGTTGGGGGCAATATGTTGACTCCATGAACCACTTAAAGAGAGCTGTAAAGCACTGTGAAGCAGTATATAAGTCTTAGTGCTATTGCTATTGCTAAATTGTTGATAGTAAAGAAATGCTAATTGACTCCTTTACTCATTCAGCCTTCCCCAATAAGAAGGTGAATCTTTTATCAGGTAACTGAAGAGATGAAAAGAAGGAGCAAAGTGACAGAATTATGGGAATAACTGTTTGCATGAACTTAAACTTTCAGGGCCAGATGAATAATATGTCAGACTTTGACAATTCAGTTTGGTGTAGTGATTAAAGACACTTTATTTTTTAGTGATTGTGAGTCGTACTCTCTGGCATCAAGCCAACTGGGTGACCTTGGGCTGGTCACCCTCTCTCTCCGCTCTAAAATGGTAAGTTGGAGAAATGGAGTTATTCTAACAGAAAGAAATTTAAGAGAGACAAGTTCAAAAGTTTTTCACTTGAGAAAAATAGGGTAGCTTCCCCCCCCCCTTCTGAAGGGAATCTGAAAACAGATGTCCTCCTGATTTCAGTAGGGGATTTTGTTAAAAAATACTTTACTCTTGGGCCTTGGCTGTGGTGTTCAAATAATGTATCAGATATTGTTTGAATTGTGGGTGGTGGTTGAGCACTGTGTTGTTGACTACAGACAGGCCAGAACAGAAATCTTGTTTTGTCTACTCTCTGGGAAAGAGCAAGTCTTGATACTGTTGCTGGATATATATATATATATTTTCCTGTTGTTTCGTTTTTGAAATTGGTGTACCGCAAGGTTGTGCTTTTGGCTTTAAGGAATAAGGAGTTGTAAAAATGGAAGCAAAGGAACATTGTTTCATTGAACCAATTTCTGGCATATATCGCAGTTGCTGAGAGCTCTTCATTAAGTGGTATTAAGAAGTGTAGCTGACATCTAGAAGTATTTGGTGAGCTAACAATTCATTTTCCCTAAGTGCTTTGTTCATCTTACCCTGAGTGTGTGTGTGTGTGTGTGTGTGTGTGTGTGTGTAAGAATCCTTGATTAACCAATCATTAAAATGTTGTGAGCGCTCTTATCACAGTGACTATGCTCCTAAGCCGTTACTTGTAACAAGTTGATGGATTCATCAGTGTATTTGTGCGTGTCTTGATTTGAGATCCAGTATTTCTTTAACATTGGGCTTAAAAGGTAAAATATAACCTCCAATTGGGTTTGAATAAAATCTTCTGTTCTGGAGTCTGTTTTTCTTGGGACATTCCAACATGGCTGTTCTGATAATGGTGATTATTGAAAATCAGTTGCCTAAACTATAAATAGTTTAAAATATTGTAACATTATGTTCTGAATGAAGCAGGGCTGTTTCTCAGCTGGCCTATCTCTGAAGCAGCACAAATTGCTTCTCAAAAGATTACTTTCTTAGAGTGTTCCCCAAATGACTAGATTCGTCAGGGGGGGGGAAAAACATTTTGGAGTCCTCTGAATGTTCTACTTGCATCAAGTTTTGCATCCCAACTTTAAATCTTTCATATAGATACAAAAATAGGAAAAGGCAAGGGACATTTAAAAGCTAAAATGGAAAACCAAGAAGAGGGAAATGTACCAATTGAAGCGAAGAGATTGTCTATTCAGTCATTTAAGTTGTTAAGCTGTGATAGCTCAATGGGATGTATAAAATTAGAGACTGCATATCCATTTGAAAAAGCTGATAAATAATAGAAGAGTACTATTGATGATTTTTAGTTTAAAAATAGAGGGTATGCCACGGGCTGCCTAGCCCTGAAATAGAAGGCCCTAATATCTTCAGATATAAACAGAAAGACTGCTTCAGATAGTGAATTGATAAAGTAAAAGGCCACTTCTGACATTTTTAAAACTCTCTAATTGGGCATAGCAGAAATACAATGCTAGATTAGATAATCATTTTTCTACTCTAGCTAAAACGTTAATGCTCTACTGATCTAACATCTATATTTTTATATAGGTTTAAACAGTGTTATAAAATTTCTTATATGTTTTAACAAACAGGAGGAAAAAAGATGTAGCACATATGGGCAGAGGAACAAGTGCCTCTTACAATAACCAGCCTGACCTCAGCAGAACTATTTAGCTCAGTTAAAATGGCATGTCAAAGGCACTCACAGCTCACTCGGGGGAAAGAAAGGATGCAGTTTTAGAGACACAAAGGATTATCACAAAGGAGCAAAAATAAAACAGGAGAACTAAATCTAATCCATGTTTATGTACGACCATCACTGGCATTAAATCTCTCTGAAAGAAAGGAAGTAAGGGAACTAAAATTGATCAACACCCCCCCCCCCCATCACATCCTCCAGCTTGTCTGTGAGCAGCACATTTTGCTTCCACGTTTTTCCTCTATTCTTGCAAAATTAAGTTGACAAATTGGTTGTGAATACAGGTGTCTGCCCATTTCTCTGTCTGAATTAGTTTCTCTGTGTGTTGTTGGGTAACACATAAATGACAGAGCTGTAATGATGTAATACAACAAATAAAGTAAATATTTTTAAGTGTGGAGTGGCTGTTCAGCTATACTTTGTGCTTGAACAGACAAATCAAAGCAGATAACCAGCTGCAGAGAATGGAATTAACAGGAGAGGAAGGATTTTTATGTTATTTGTTGGTTTTGCTTATTTGAAAAGCCATTGTTACGTACAGTCATTGGTTAATTGTCAGAGTGAGCTTTGTAAATATATTACCGTAGATACCCAGTTGTGTTCATCTTTCCCATAAAGTTTCCAAGTCATGTTCATACTTGACAGATTTCTCCTGCATACCCAGAAACATTTGCCTAACTTTCACATCCTTACTTTCAATTTTGTGCCATGTCCTTTTAGCTAATGGTTTGTATTAACTGTTCTCCAAGTCCAGATTGGAAATGGCAGGTGCCAGAGCCTTTGACAGTTTTGCCCCAAAGCAAAGAAATTCTCTGCCCAGTGACATTTGATCAGGAAATTCCACATCAGGCAAAAAGCATTTCTGTTTTCTTTAGTCTTCCAGTTGGCAAGAAAGAGCTTCTACGTGTGCATGGCTGATGGGGAGAGACTGTTGTACGTTGCAGCCCTTGGATGTTTGTCAAGAAAGTCACTTTCTCTGTGGATACTTTCTTAAATTGTATGGTTTTATTATCTGATTTCAGGCTTAAACCGAGGGTTTCATGTATGACGTGCAGGAGGCAATTATTTTAACCCGTGATGCTTCCTAGTGTGGAAAATCTGCTTAAAATGGACCTTGCTAAAATCATTGTAGCATATACAAAGAGGTTATTAAAATGCATTCTAGAAATAGAAAATAGTATTAAATGAGACATTTTTGGCTTTGTGGCCTTCTTCAGACTCATGGCTGAGATGTCTCATTTAATCTCATTTCCAACTTTCAGCCTTGAATTTTATTAACCCCTTTGCTCCCACCTTTTTCTGGATCCCATGTGAATGAGTTAGAACCAGTGGTGGGTTGCTACCGGTTCGCCCCGGATTGGGTGAACCGGTGGCAGCGGGAGGCTCCGCCCACCCATCCGGCCATCTCTGTGCATGCGCAGAAGCGGCACGCACGCGCGCTCCCAATAGCAAACTGGTAGCGACGGAATTTGAAACCCACTACTGGTTAGAACCCTCATGCAGGTAAACAGCCACTGCCTTCATAAGTTATACAGTTAAATTATTTTTAAATTAAGTTGCCCCTTTGATTGCTCTTAAACTAAAAACCTTCAGTTTTCATTTCTTAAATTTTATTGTATCGTGGAGGCAAATTAACACCTACATCTTTTGGCTGGATGGCCGGTTTTTTTTTTTTTTTTTTTTTGGTGATGCAGTGCTTCTGAAGGAGGCCATAGAAATTGTCAGTGGAACACCAGCCCCATAATTGATTAGTAAAACCTGAAGAAATCAGAAAGTTGCTGTGATTTAATGTACTTCCCTTTTTCTCATGTTGAAATTGACTAGCCTCCAGTAGGCTGTCTGTAATGAATTTATATAATGCCAACAATTGTTTCCTAATCCTTGCCTCATGCATATTCAAAGAAAGAAATGCGCCCCCATCCTGATTTACTTTGTCAGTAAGCAAGATGTTTCAAATCTACAATAAATAAAGCATGAGTGAAATACATACAAAGGCAGTGGAACTCTCACAGCCCAGTAGGCTGTCAATCATGCAATTTGCTTTATTCTAGAATGCTTATTTGGTTATCAAGTGAGCCAGTGTTCCAGGTTTTGAATGTTAAACATCAGTTTTTCAAATTGATGACAAAGGACGATTTTTAGGAGAATTCTTGCTTATCCTGAGTTTTCTGGGAGATTAAATCTTTCCTAAATTTCTTTTATGCAATCCACTGGGCTCATTTATTAAAACATTTTAGGGTTGCCAATTTTTATCTTGAATCCATTTATTTTCTGCAGTGCTCCCAACTGCAGGTGAATGTTCTGGTTGTTTTGAGATAGTAATATCACTCAGGCTGAACTAATTACTTAATAAGTGAGGCGCTTTTTATTTGTTTCATTTTTAAAATAATCTCAAGTTCATTGGATCTTTTGCCTGTTTGATTGATGGTTCCATGAATACAGGCTACTGATAGGTTCTCACTTTCCCGTCTTAAATTACATATGAACATCTAATGCAAAATTCTTGAGAATTACACCTTGACTTCAGCTGCCAACAAAGTCAAGTTGTGATGTTACTTTAGACAAACCTACAGTTTCTTTTTTTATTTACTAAAATGCAAGAGAATCCCTTATTTTTAAATTGCATACACCTTACAGAATTTAGATTTTTTTAAAAAAACATCTTCTTTGACTTTGCCTGGATTTTTTCAATATTTTATTTTATTTAAATCAATGTATATAGCTGCTCATTTCACATATGTAACTTTGGGCGGCTTACAATAAAAATCAATATGCTTAGTAAAAAGGAAGTTTTATTAAAACTCAAGTCATATTAGTTTGATACAGTGGATTACAAAAATGATGTAGCACTCAGAAAGCAAATTGAATTTAAAATAGGTAGGCATAGATTTCTAATTGTATTATCCCTCCATATCTCAGTTATTTAAGTCTACTTTGCTTGTTACTTGGGATGCATCAGGTTTCAAACTGAAGAGGGATATTATGACATGCACACAGACTTTCGTATATGCCTAGATTACCTGTTTACTTAAGAAAATTTACCACGTTCAGCAGCAGTGACTGAAAGACTGTGTCATTGTGTTCACACGATACCAAATGCTTTCAGATCGTGTGGTACAGTGTGAGAAACTCCAAAATTGAGAAAGTTGTTGCATCTCCTGGTGAGTTCCTAGACAAGTCCATGCATTTTCTTTGCAAAATTTCAGAAATGGTTTGCCACTTCTTCCTTCCTATAGCTGAGACAAAGTGACTGGCCCAAGGTTACCCAGCTGGCTTTGTTTTGAAGGCCAGACTTGAACTCATGGTCTCATCAGTTTCCAGCTGATGCCTTATCCACTACATCAAACTGGCTCTCTTTGACTAATATAAATGAATATCATTCTGGCAATATTTGGATATTTACACATTTGACACTCATCTGGGAGAGAAGCTTCTATCTTATTGCTTTTATTGTTTGCAGTAACTTTTTTCAGTTTAATAAACAGATATACTAATGTCCTTAAGAAAAAAATCCAGAACACACCTGAAGGGTATTCTTTGCTTAAGCCTCCTTAAGTTTACAAAATCATATGAGGACTTCCAGATTCTCCCTACGTCCTCATCAGGTATGATGGAAAAACAACAGAAAGGGTGGGGGGGAGAGACACAAAAGAATAAAAAAATGTATATATTTTTGAATATATGTATATTCAAGAAATGGGATGTGCTTTTGAACTCAATTCCAAAATGGATTGTGAGAAGCAACTGCTGCAGCTATCCAAATTAAACCCTTGCTTCTTCCAGGTAGTTTAATGTTGTGGATTTAATCTGTTGAAGATTAAAAACACTAAAATATTAGATTTTTTCATGCATTGGAAAGAAGCCAAGAAATGCAAGACCTGGAACAGGTGTATATTGTATACTTTGCAATTTCTACCTTGCTTGGTGTAAGCAAGTTACTCACGAGCCATACTGATTTAACTTAACTTCAGTGAGTGGCAGTGATAGCTTTATGATAAAACGGTACACAGTAAACCCTTAAAAAGAAGAGAGAAGAGCAAAGTGGAATTATCATATTAAAGTATTGGCACCCATGAAGCATGTCTAGTATAGAGCCTTCATAAATTGTCACATAGTGATATTTAATAGTCATTTCATACAAGAGGACAAAAGAATGGGAGTTTCTATTGCAAGAGATCCTTTTGGTGCTTTAAGTGTGTTTTGACAGTTGACAAAGTCCCCACCCCCTCCCCAGTAATAAATAACCTACTATTAATGCTACTTCACAGCTCTTTTTTTAAAGAGGTGACTTGATGTTTCTTTGGCATATATAAGAGGAGAATTAAGTTAACCAGTGAATGCATAATAAAAGCAGGATTATTTAAAAATTACAGCAATAAGCATTTTCTCCCGGTGAAATAGATCAAGTTCTACTTCCTACAGTTTCACCTGACTCAGTTGGAAACATATCCATGAAGAAAACAGGGACGTTACTGCCCGTTTTTACCGCGCGTGAGTCTCCCGCGCTATTTCGGATTGCATAGCCTTCGGATCCCCGACTCACAGCTGTTCTCCTGGAAGCGCTAGAGCAAACGCTCGCGCAAGCTGCCTTGCTTTACTTGGAGAGTCGGAAGGCCACTTTCTACAGAATTGCTGATTCACCTGGGCCATTAGTGTAATTGCGACCTCCTGCTGAGCCTCCAAAATTTCTAGCGCTTGAGCAAACGCTCGCGCAGGCTCGTTTGCTTCATCAGTGAGTCGGAAGGCCATCATTGTAATTGCGACCGCCTGCTGAGCCTCCAAATTTCTGGCGCTTGAGCAAACGCTCGCGCAGGCTCAATTGCTTCATCAGCGAGTCGGAAGGCCATCATTGTAATTGCGACCTCCTGCTGAGCCTCCAAATTTCTGGCGCTTGAGCAAACGCTCGCGC
>QLTV01003280.1:517396-589953 GCA_003457575.1 Thermophis baileyi | reverse complement strand
CCTCCCTCCCTCCCTCCCTTATTTTTACAAATAAATAAAAGCGGGGATCATACTCAATACACTTTGCTCCTTCTATTTTCCCCACAACCACCACCACCCTCTGAGATAAGTTGGGCTGAGAGTGACTGGTCCAAAGTATGCTCTGTGGCTGAGGATGAACTGGTCTGACTTGGTCCAACACTTGAAATACCACACCAAATATGGTTGACTCATGAAAGTAGTCCAGTTTTCAATATCAGTGCTTTTGTTGCTTTAGCTTTTCAGTCCTATTGACTAGAGCAGGGGTCTGCAACCTTAAACACTCAAAGAGCCACTTGGGCCCATTTCCCACAGAAAACAAAACGGGAGCCACAAAACCTGGGTGGATGTGGCCAACTTGACGTCACCCACCCAGTCACATGCCCCCCCAGCCACACCTACCCAGGTATTATGGCTCCTCGTGTTTTGTTTTCTATGGGAAATAGGTATCTCCCTCTCTCTCCCTCTCTCATCTCTGTCTCTGTCTCTCTCTCTCTCTCTCTGTCTCTGTCTCTCTCTGTCTCTCTCTCTCTCTCTCTCTCTCTCCCCACCCCCCAGCGGGAAACAGCAGGCAGCTACTTTTGGGTTTGCTCTCCGCCAAGAGAGAGAGAGAGTTGCCAGGGGCGAGTGGGGCAGGGAATGGGCTCCAGGAGGGGGAGGGTACCCAGTCTCCCCCATTGTGAAGTGCCTCTGCCCCCCATGGCCCCAGCCATTGCTGCCCGGGGAAGGAACAGGAAACAGAAAGCGGCACCTTTCAAAGGCGGCGAACAGCATTCTGCGAGAGCCGGGCCAGGCCTCTCTGCTGTCCAACTCGCCAATGGAGCCTCTTCTGCTGTGCCATCTCCCCCCCCCCGCTGGGCTGTTGTGCTCAGCGGGGGAGGGGAGCGCTTCCCCACGCTGCCCCCTTCTTTCTCTTGGCCCCGCCGACAAGGGAGGAGGAAGGCCAGACTTGGGGGATGGCCTCACCCTGCAAGATGCCGTTCTCTCCCAGCCCTCTTTGCTGGCGGCGACAGCAAATGTACTGCAACGAAGGCGGAATGCTGTTGCCGTGCAAAGGCAAGTAGAGGGGCGCTTTGCTCCCACACTAAGGCTCCGGTCATGCCACTGCTGTGACAGGATGATGGCTGTTTCATCCCTCTGCCACGACAGGGTGACAGGGAGCTGCAGCAGAGGGCCCAAAGAGTCGCATGCGGCTCCGGAGCTGCAGGTTGCAGACCCCCGGACTAGAGTATGTAATTAATACTAAAAAAGTCACTTATTTTTAATGAAAATTATTTTTGAAAACCTGACTAAATGATTTCTTTAAATGATAAATCTACATCTCTGAGTAATGAAAAATACATAGGTTACACAAACTGCAAGAATGCATTTTTAGTAGAAGTGAAGATTCTACTAAACTAATCTTCCTGATTAGTAATTTCAATTGATTTGGTTTAAATCAAACTCATCCTGCTTTAATGTATCTCAGATTTTGTTTCAGTATTAATGCAGGTGTATTAATTGACACAATGAATGGATTTTTACTTTTAGTTTAATTTTATAGGCAATACAGATTAAAAATTATTCCTTGATATTTTGTCCTGGTGATGTGATGATCCTTCATTTTTCTGGTAAGGTAGCAATTGTATGAAATTCTAATATCGTACTGAAGTTTTCCCCAATCTGGTGCCCATTCATATTTCTCATGACTCTCGGCAGCCAAGAGAGTACCAACATGTAGTTGATGAAATTACTGCAGTTCTTCTGAGGCAACTTTGCATTGTTTTATAGAAAGAAATGGGAGGCTATACATTTCATGCTATAGCTTCTTATATCTATTTGGAATTCTCTTGCTTAAGCTAGAAATGGGGTTCTGTTCTATTGTTATGTATTGCTTTAAGAATTGCAATTTGCCAAGTACAAAGTTGCCCTATGTTTAGATATGGCATTTTTGTTTTTATTCGCTTTTTGTTTCCCATTTGATCAGGACATTGTCCTTTCATTTTTACACTGATGACCATGATGATGGTCCTAGAGATGGTAATATCCTTCATTACAGAAAATACATTGATCTGGTTTGAGCAAAGTGCTTAACTCAATTAGAGCTACCAGTTTTGCTGCCAACTAATTATCTATCAAATTATGCTTAAACCGGATCGCTAAAATGCTCTCTACTTAGAGCTTTCATGGAAGGGTCTTTGGAAACAAAAAACTGTATTAAATGCAGCATAAGAATTGCTGGAAAGCACTTTGTTTCTGAGCATTGTCTAAAATGTGAGCAATTATTTAAAAGCCACAAAGAGCTAAATTTGAGGTTTCTGTCCTTATTATCCTGCTTCTGTTTTAAGAATCTGGAGGAGAATCTATATATATATGCCAACTCTACTTGACAAAAACAAGAGAAAGGGCCTTCTCAGTGGTTTCACCTAAATTAAGGTACTTGCTAATCTAAGTAACTAAGATGGTGCTCTTTTTAATAGTCATTTACTATTTAGCATAAAGATCGCCTTGAGACCCAATTGAATGCAATAGTTAAGGCAGGGGTGTCAAACTCAAGGCCCACGGACTGGATCCGGCCTACGGGGTGCTTAGATCCGGCCCACGGGGCTGCCCTGGAAATAGTGAAGGACCGGCCCGTGGTGCCTCTGCCAGCGAAAACACAGCTTGGGAGGGCCGCATGCGGCCCTCACAAGCTCTGTTTTCGCTGGCAGAGGGTTGCAGGAGGCCATCGCAGCCAGAAACAGAGCTCAGGAGCCCGTTTTCGCTGGCAGAGTGCTCGGGCCACCACAGGCGCCCCCGACACAAGTGACGTTTAGCTGGCCACGCCCACCCTGGGCCTCCAGGTCAAACACAACTCTGATGCGGCCCTCAATGAAATCGAGTTTGATACCCTTGGGTTAAGGTAATCAGGATAGAAATCAGGAGAGTTCTAGTCCCACCTTAAGCATAAGGCCAGCTGGGTGAGCTTAGGCCAGTTTCTCTTTCACTCAGCAATAGGAAGCAGACAGTGGCAAACCACTTCTGAAATCTTGCCAAGAAAACTGCAGGGACTTGTCTAGGCAGTCACCAGGAGTCAACACTGACTTCAAAGCATAAAAAATCCCCCCCTCCATAATGAGGAAGGTGTTTGTGAAGAAATGTCAATATTATTTGATGACCTATTTTAGCTGCTCTATCTGCGTGTTTTTAGCGGGGATTTTTTTTCTTTAAGGAAAAAAAAAGTTTTAATTCTTGTTGACCAGAATTTAATTCTTGTAAGGACCAGAAAGCAGGGTACAGAGTTTTATTTATCTCCATTGAAGAAAGAGGTTTGGGGAAGCCCTGAAAAACCAAATCTTATTTTGGAAGGAAGCCAAGATATTTGCAGGAATGCCAGCTTTCACAAAGTAGGTTCAAGTGCAGGCATGGGACCAGAACTAGCAGATTAATCTCAGTTAAGAGCAACCAGTTGTTGTTGTTTTTTAAATAATTCAGTAGACAACCCTGTGCCCTGTAGGGTCATCATTTCAGAGGTATTTCCTTACTGTCTTTTAATTTAAGTTAGTCCATTTAAGGTATCTTGCTTCAGAAGGTTTTGCCCTATAGTGCATCACCCAGTTATAGGTTATAGGAGAGAGAAAGAGAGAGAGATAAAGTAATTTTGCACAGTGATACAACATCTGATCAGAATTAGATGTTATGTAGGATGCTATTTCATTTCCTCATAAAGTCTAGTATATAATATGATAGCAGTGTTCCAATATCTCAGGGGCTGCCACAAAGAAGAGGGAGTCAAGCTATTCTCTAAAGCACCTGAGGGTAGGACAAGAAGCAATGGGTGGAAACTAATCAAGGAGAGAAGTATCTTAGAACTAAGGAGAAATTTCCTGACAGAACAATTAATCAGTGGAACAACTTGCCTCCAGAAGTTGTGGGTGCTCCAACACTGGAAGTTTTAAGAAGATGTTGGGTAACCATTTGTCTGAAGTGGTATAGGGTTTCCTGCCTAAGCAGGGGGTTGGACTAGAAGACCTCCAAGGTCCCTTCCAACTGTTTTCTATTCTATTCTATTCTATTCTATTCTATTCTATTCTATTCTATTCTATTCTATTCTATAAAATGTGAGTTAACCATCTACTGTATATTAAGGCTTTGCAACAGGTATCAGACTGTCTCTTCATTCCCAATGTCCTAAACAGACTCAAGAAGGTTAGGAAAGTAGATAGATTGCCAAGAATTGAGAAGCCATGTAATTAAGAAGGTTTCCATTTAACAAAAACCAAAAATCCTCTTCTTTAGATAGTTAGTCCCAAGATTTGAATTCTGGATTTCTTCTGTCCATCTTCGCAAGTCAGCAGTTGCTTGTATCTTGACAGTGAAGATTTCTGCCACCTGTCCCTTGTTTATAAAATAAGTTTCTCTAAGATGAAAAGAGAATTCTGGCTTGGCAACTTCAGCCTTTACAATCTGCACACATTTTGTGTCACAAAGAAAGAAGACATAGCAGCAGTACTTATAGTTACGCCATAATGCTTCAACAATGGAAACATACAAACAAAAAATGTTTTCCTTGAGAGATTCAGGATAACCACAATTCCAAATAAGTTGCTGTGTGTTGTGTTTTTCTAAAGATTAAATAGAATGTTATTATGCAGTTCTAGCAGCAATATTTCATTATTACTTTTTAGAGTAACAGATCACTGTAATTGCGCAGAGATGTTCTTTTTGTGGGCTGATGACCTTGATTTCTTTTTTCTTTTTTTCTTTTTTCTATACAAATTGTGGATGCCCTGAACAGAGATTTATCTGGTTACATGGCAGCATTTACTTGTTGATACCGTTTGCAGCACATAGCAATAGAATCTCTTGCGTTTCAGTGGTGGGTTTAATAAATGCATTTGTAGAGGTGTGTGCGCATTGCCAGGACCACTTTTTTTTCATGTCCAGAGATTTGAGATGCATAAAAACTAATGCAACTTCACACTTGCTTCCATTCTTTTACTTTTTTTGGGGGGGGGGAGACTGTATTTGCATCATAATTTTGTCAGGTGGTGCCCACAAGGTATAGGCCTCATGAATTTCTTCCTGGATACCGGATACACATCGCAGTACAATAATGCTGTGATTTGACATCTCTTTCTTACCAAAGACCCTTTCTGCATTTCATTTGGACCTCATTTTGCGTACTTTCTAGAGAGATTCTTGTACCTTTTGAATGTGAAGTCTGATGAATTTGATCGGATAGAGTAGGCATGCATCAGGCATCACATTCAAAAGGTGCAGGAATCTCTCTAGAAAGTACGCAAAATGAGGTCCAGATGAAATGCAGAAAGGGTCTTTACCTTAAATTTTGCCATTTTACAGGACCTAGGAAGCATACCTTTTCCACGGCAGCCCCTGTCCTATGAAAACACTCTTCCTCTTGAGATCTGACAGGACCCTATCGTTTAACCTTCTGGAAAACAGTGAAGAGTTGGCTTTCCCCCAGACATCAGGATAGGGTGAAGCTGGGATTAGAAGAGAATGTTGTGATTTACATCTAGGGAGTTTTGTTATGGCACCAAGCTCTTCCACTTCTGTTTTCATTATTGTACGTTGCCCAGAGTTCTAGTTTTAAGATGGGATGCCGTACAAGTATTTCAATAAATAAATGTATGCGGTGTGCCACCTTTTTATGTGCGCCGAATTGCTGTGTTCAGGAATGACCAATATTGGTTCTTGCCTTTTCAAGGCTTCACTAATGGTTTTGGACTTCCAATTTAGTGGTTTTTCAAATAGGTTGTAGCTGTTACAAAATTGATTTCTGAGTTACCCAAATGATAGTACCTGTATTTGAACTTGTTCTACGAGAATAGTGGCAACCTCTGGAGTCGTTCTTGATAAAAAAAAATTCTTCAACATTTATTTATGTCTCTGCCCACAGTGGGATGTTCTCATTCATAGTACAGCCCTTCTCATTTTTTGCTGTCAAATGGCATCCACCTCTTTGACACTATGTCAGAAAACTTAGAGGATTGATAAAATCAGATCATGTATGGTATGGTGGACAGAGGGGCTTATGTCCAAATCTCTTAAGTTCTGAAAAGGTCTTTGCATTCATCAAATTTATGTATAAAATTACTACTCAAAGAAGCACAATTATGGAAAAGGGGCGTTGGTCTTACCTGATACGCTCCTTCTCGTAGGGTTGAGATAGCATCCAGGAATGGGTTGACCTCGTCTGATCAGCTGATTGGACTGAGTCTGTTAGAGCTGAAAAGCCCCGCCTCTGTTGCTAGGCTTCCCAGCTTTTGACGAAGACGGATGGACAGACTCGATGTGTCGTTATGCAAGAGCCTTTCTGTTGGTTGCGGAACGAGGACCGGATAGTCTTTGGGTGGGACTGGATGCTATCTCAATCCTACGAGAAGGAGCGTATCAGGTAAGACCAACGCCCCTTCTCCATAGTGGGTTGAGATAGCATCCAGGAATGGGACATACCAAAGCTGGCTGTCCTATGGGTGGGCTACAGTCTGGTCCGTGGCCTCCGCACTCAAATGGACCTGCTGAAGAACCCGGCGGCCAAATGCCGCCTCTGCCGAGGCAAAGGTGTCCAATTTGTAATGGCGAATAAACTGTGACGGTGACGTCCAGGTGGCCGCTCTGCAGACCTCCTCCAGCGAAGCCTGCGTTGACCATGCTGCCGTTGTCGCAGCATACGAGTTGAGTGCGCCGTCACTTGCGCCGGTCTTGGGAGGGACTGCAGCTCGTAAGCCTTGGCGATGGTTCCTTGTAGCCATCGACCCACCGTAGAAGGCGAGGCCTTGTTGCCCAGGGTGGTTGGTTGAAATGAAACAAAGAGGGTCTCTGTTTTCCTCAGATCAGCGGTCCTCTTAATGTAAATACCCAGCGGGCCCTCCTAACATCTAAAGTATGCCACCGCCTCTCCAGATGGTGGACAGAATTGGGACAGAAATTTGGTAAAATGAGTTCCTGCGCCCTATGAAACCAAGAGGATAGTCTGGATAAAGGGCTATCGCCCAACACCATCCGGAGGCAGCTGTGAATTCTCTGGGGTGGCAAACAGATCGACCTCAGGGAGGCCATAATGGTTTGTTAGGAAATATGGACGGGTGCAGGCGCCACTCTGCGTGATCGATGGTCGTCTGGCTGAGCCAGTCCGCCTTCCTCCGAGAGCTGAGAATGGCTCCTCACGGAGGGATCTGAGGAATATATATTGGGAATTTCGGGATAATCCCCCTGTAGCGGAGGGTCAAGGCCAGGGCGTACTGACAGATCGGAGGCACCGAGGCAGGGCAGTTGGTCTGCTGTTGGCCGGCGGCAATTCCTTGTCTAATAGCATTAGCTTTAATAGATTGCATATTAGCTGAGAACAGATAATCTACCCCCATCTCTGATCTAAGACCTGCGGCCGTTGGCGTAAAGGTGGCCTCGGGGGCCGTGTTAGCCCTAGTGGCCTGTTGTTTACGAGCCGCATCGGGGTTCTGCTGGGATATGCTAGAGCCCCAGAGGGCTGCCTGATCCATATTTAACATAGCGGCCTCTAGAGACAGCTGTTCCCCAGTTTCCCCGGGAGAGACACTCCTGGAACGTGACCTGGCAACCGTGCGTGGCTCCGCATGCGCGTTGGACACGGAACCTCTTTTACTCGATTTGGCGCACATCTTTTCCAGAGCCTTGTCTCTCCTGCGCTCATCCCTCTCCGTCGCCTTTGAGCGCTTTTTTGACTTATCAATGTCCTTCTCTAATTGCCTCGAACTTCCTGCTGTAGCCTCAGGCAAGGTGGAGGAAGAATTGCCGGCCGCCCTTTTGCTCGTCTTTGAGCTAACTCTACCAGAAGTAGCAGCTTTGTCCGCCATTTTATCACCTCTCTACGCTTATAGCGCCTATGGAATGTAGCGGGAGGCAGAGTAGCTCTGAGGCGTTGAAAACGGTGGAGCGCAAAGCTCCTGAGGCCCAATGTATTGCAGCACGCCAACTGCCGAGAAGACAATCTTGTGGCAGGCAAAATGTCCAGCGGAGCCTAAGCCCCTTGGGCCTTAACGCCTTATAGAGCGTTAATAATTTCTCTGTTTCACAGTCAGTCAGTCAGATTTAGAGCGCGAAGCTCTTGTGGCCTATGATAACTGCAATTAGAGCGCGAGGCTCTGGCCGTCCGACACGAGCCCGAGTGGACCTTGGAGCACGAAGCTCCACATATTGCGGTCACTGAAAACTGCCGCAATATGGAGCGCGTAGCTCCTGATCAAGCAGAGCGCGAGGCTCTTGAGGCCACAGCCGCCTAGGTTAGTCTCAATATAGAGCGCAAAGCTCTTGTAATCTCCTATTCTCTCAGCCACGTTAAGCACCTGCATCGACAGCGCAAGGCTCTCGGTGGCTGAAAAAAATTGGCGGCGGTTTTCCAAAATGGCGTGCTAAGCTCCAAAGGCTGACCGTTAGCCTGGTGCCAATCGGGTCGCGTGGCTCTCCCAACGGTGGCTTCGTTGGCGGCTAGTGCAACGGCTCCTCTTTCCCTTGCTGGGAAGTTCGCTCTATCACTGTAGGCTTGAGCGCTGGATTGCCGAAGTAATTTTATGGGCCGTTTGAAAAGGGCGTGCGGCTCTTAAAATGGCTGCCGCCTGACAGCTGGTGAGCCGAGCGGAGCGCCGAGCTCTGGAGTTAACACCACCGCGTTAAGGAGAAAAGGAGGACACGAATCTCCCTACGGAGGGTCCGACCGCTGTCAATCTCAGCGAATCAGGTGCTGGGCACCTTCTATGGCTCTAAGTCAATGAAGTTCAGGAACTTCTATCCCGTGCGTGGCTGGAGCTGCAGCTCGCTGCCGAAGCAACCCAGCGACTCAACCTGGTGAAAAGGGAGTCAGCTTGGGAACCACTCACAATTGAAGATCAAGAAATCCTTTTTTAAGGTCGAAATAGCATTCAGGAATGGAGAAAGGCTAGACACGTCTGTCCTGGCTGAGGACTGAGTCGAAAGCTGGGAAGCCTAGCAACAGAGGCAGGGCTTTTCAGCTCTAATGGACTCAGACCAATCAGCTGATCAGATGAGGTCAACCCATTCCTGGATGCTATCTCAACCCACTATGGAGAATAACCTGTTCTTTTCAAGATCCACCCGAATTACCAAAGCCAAATTTTTATGAAAATTTGAAGTTCAGAACTATGGTTTTGAGAGGGTTGATAACCACCCTCTCAAAGGAAAATGTTTGGATTTTAAAATAAAAAGTTCTCTGAAAGTGGGGTGGGGGAGAATAATTTAAATTATCACTGGCAGAGTTTTTCTTCTAAGAATTCCTCTATAAAAAGAATCCTTTGACCAACAGTCAGTCTCAACTCCCTGATATACCCTAGTTGTCTAATCGGAAAGCTTTTAGATTTTCTATGAACAATTTCTATCTTCAGTCAAGCCCTAGAAAAAATAGAAAAGAAAGTATGTTGGATCTTCCTGCCTAAAGTCCAGAAAAAAATAGAAGTTAGTAAATCTTCTGTCAGTCTTAAAACCGTACAATTCTGCAGTCGTGGAAGATAGGGAAGAGTTAATGAGAAAAAAATTGTTATTAAGCTAGTGAATCCAAATCTGTGACATAAAAAGTTTTTTAGGAAAAGAAAAATATAGGAAAACAAGGAAATGTAACACTTTTATAGATAGAGATTTCTAATTACAATTGACCTAGCTACACTAGTTATTGGTTTCCTCTTTGAGTAATTCTTGGAGTTCAGCTCATGTTCAAGGTTCATTACAGAAAGAATACAGTAGATGGAAAGAAATAATCTCCACCTTCTGCTAAGAAGTTTGTAGGCAGGCCCTCTTGGTTCCTCCTCCTCTTCAGTTCTTGTGCATTTCTCAGCTTCATATAATGTGTGAGCAAAAAACAGCTTTTAGGGGTAAACTGTTGCTTTAATGAAGATTAATTTTCTTGTTGTAATATCCAAAATGTGCATTTATTGTAAGTAAAGGCTTTAAAAAAATATAAGTGAGATTTATTTCAAATCAAATATATTGAGAATACAGTACTACAGTGAAGCTTTAAAAATCAGTTGCCTGGCAGTAAAAATAATACTTAGTTCAGCAGGATCAAAGGACATGATCTCGTTTAAGACAGATAACTAACTCCTGTTTTAGATGTGTATCCAGGCAACAGCACATATACAACACACACTCTACTCACAGTCAATACCTGCAGTTAGCTTTGAAAATTAGAAGTCCAGTTAGCATTCTCTTTGGTGTGGACCTGATTTTCCCATTGTGACTCAGGCAGGCTCTTTCCTACCTTCGCATATGCCCTAAGGTGTATATGCGTGTTATTCAGTGTGGTACTTGGCAGCCCAGACTACAAGGCAGGGAAATATAGTAGTATAGAAAAGGCAGCTGTCCCCTGGTCAGGTTTCCACATTGCAGAGACCCAAAAAGAAAAACTTTTGGAAAGGTGTGCAAGTTTTCCTGCTGCTCCATGCAATAGGGACCAGGGATTTCTCTTGGCAATTTATCCACAGTTCATATTCAAGGAGGCATCAGTTGCCCATAGTGCCCCTGCCTGCATCTAGCAAATCAAAAACAAGCTAGTAGTTAAACCTGTTTTCCTAATGAGCCGTATGAAATTATAAAGGCATGGTCTAGGTTCCACCGTTTGTGCCATTGTATAAATGGGATTTCATGGGAAAGGATTTTAAGGGAAACAAAAGCTGAGTTCTGTCTGTTCCGGCTTCTCAGCATGGGGTCAATTTAATCAGATGTTTTAGGGCAGGGGTCTCCAAACTTGGCAACTTTAAGACCTGTGAACTACAACTCCCAGAATTTCCCCAGACAGCATGACTAGCTGAGGAATTCTGGGAACTGAAGTCCACAAGTCTTCAACTCGTCAAGTTTGGAGACCCCTGTTTTAGGTCAAGGTTTCCCAACTTTAAGATGCATGGACTTCAACTCTCAGATTTGGCTGGGGAATTCTGAAAATTGAAGTCCATGTGCCTTAAAGTTGCCAAAGGTAGGAAACCCTGCTTTAGTGTGTACTGTGTCATACCCAAAATTAGAAACTTGTCACTTTTTTTTTTTTTTTTTTTTATTTTTTTTTTTCATATCTTTTTCTTTTTTAAAAATTTTTCACTTTTTTTTTTTTTTTTTTTGGTTAGCCTTTCTCCCCACACCTTATACTTGGGGAAACACAAATGATCCAAACAGTGTTTGCGAGCCCAGATTTAGCAGTTTCCATGCTATCCTGTAGAGCAAGCTGTGTTGATGGCAGAGGAATTTCCAGCTCTCCAGCAGCCTGCAAATTGTGCACTAGCTAATAAATGCCCCTGCCCCTGCTGTGACTTATCTGGGATCCTGTACTATTTTTATTACAAGGGTGATCCCTCTTTTGGTAGCATGTGGTGCTACAGCTGGGACACCAAGGAGAATCTCGCTTTGTGAAGATGAACG
Organism: Thermophis baileyi; assembly: GCA_003457575.1. Lineage (NCBI taxonomy): Eukaryota > Metazoa > Chordata > Lepidosauria > Squamata > Dipsadidae > Thermophis > Thermophis baileyi. The sequence continues at coordinate 578,559 of QLTV01003280.1, read as the reverse complement.
GAGAATATGTTCCTCAGAACTACTATGCTTAATGAGGCTAAGGTTCTGGTATTAGGAGATGTTAATGAGCTGGAGCATATAAACTAACTGCAGGAGAAATCCTTTTAATAGTAGCAGCATTCAAAGAAAGAAAGAAAAAAAATATTGGAAGTTGATTCATGACTTCCTGCATTTGAAACAGGGCAATTAGCCAAATAAATTTATCATGATTCCATTTGTGATAGCATAGCACTTAGACTTATATACCGCTCATAGTGCTTTACAGCCCTCTCTCTAAGTGGTTTACAGAGTCAGCATATTGCCCCCAACAATCTGGGTCCTCATGATGCTGTTGATTTTGGGGGGGGGGAGTTTTCATCAGGGAGATGGACTTATGCTCTGGACAGGTAGAATAAATGCCTGTAAATCTAGTGGTTACTAAAGATTTATACCTGTGTTCCAAATAATCTGATTGACACTGAACATTTCACGATTTTAAGCATCTTGCTCTTCATAGAAATGCCACTGCTAGTTTTTTTAACCTTGTATCATGACTACCTATTTAAAATTATTATTTGTATGCATACCCATTTCCAATTATTTTATCCAGTTAAATTTTACTCTAAATCTTTACCAGAAAAACAAAATTATGCCCTGAATTAGGCATTGTTGAATTATTTGAAAGTTTAGTTTTTGCGCTTCGTTTTTGTGGAGCAGAAAAATTTAATTTCATTTTAAAGGGGCTGTCAAACAGTATTCCCTTTTGTTGAGCTGCCTATATTGATCATACCTAACCATGGCTGCATTCATATAATACTGAATGTAACTCCTCTAACTTCTGATAGATTAGAATCAGTCAATTTGAAAGATCCAGAGATTGTAAGCCAAAGATGCTTGATCCTGGCAATTAATTAAAGTAGCTGTAATTCAGAATATAATTCTACATGTTATTAAATTAAACTGCTTTGTGGTTTGGAAAGCAATATAGGGTGGAACTTGTTATCTATGGTTTTTCTATCAGCAGTTTTGCATATCTGTAAGTAGTTTAAGAGATCAGGCTAATATATGTATCAAAGTTCCCATGTATCTGTGACTTAGGCCTTAATGTTTTTACTTTATTTTGTCCATATATTATGTGGACATATAGTATATTTTTAATGATAAGGCTTAGATTGCCTATGTAATGTATTTGGTCCTGCTTGGTTGTTTATGGCAGATCTGATCAAATGAGTCTCGTTGCAAGGCTCCATCATATTATATCCTTGGAGCTGTTGCTTTTATTTTGGGGCAAGGGGGACTTGATTGGCTGGTAATGGCGGGTCTCATATTAGCTTCTCCAGTGTACCTGGCTTTCACATTTCAGTGTAGGGTCCTCTTGATCATGCTGCAGATCACGTGTCTGTGTTCTGACGACTGCGGTGTCTGTAGTTGAAATAATTACCTTCTTTATGAAGCAGTTGTTAACTGACATCTTTCCTTCATCATTGGCATGCTTTCTTTTTCAGTTTAACAGTAGAGGTAGTCTTCGTTTACAACAGTTCAAAGTTACAACCGCACTGAAAAATGTGACTGATGACTGTTTTTCACAGTTACGACCTTTGTAGCATCCCCATGATCATGCGATCAAAACTCAGATGCTTGGCAACTGGTTCATATTTATGACCGTTACGTGTACCAAGGTCATGGGATCGCCTTTTGCGACCTTCTGACAAGCAGAGTCAATGGAGAAGCCAGATTCACTTAAAAACTGACTTATCAACTGCAGTGATTCACTTAACAACTTTGGCAAGAAAAGTCATAAAATGGGGCAAAACTCACTTAACAACCGAAATTTTGAGCTCAATTGTTTTCGTAAGTCGAGGACTACCTATATAAACTAGGAGTTCCTCTTAACATTTTTAGAGAACACCAGAAGTGATAGGCAAGCAAAGCAAAAGGGCTTTTTGTCAGGATAGATGATTTGACCTTCCTACTATTGCCTATTATCTTCAGGGATTAAGGTGTAGCTCTTTTTGCCATCAACAGCTGTTGGAGTCTGAATCTAGGAAAACTCTCTAGTAAATGACAACTCAGTTCAGATAGAGTCAGAAAAAGAGGGTGAAGATAACCCCTCCCTAATAGTTCCTAGAATACAGGCTTCATGTACACAGTAAGTGCTGTAGTTTGGCAAAATTGTTTCTATAGACCTGGCACAATAAAGAAATCTACTTGGAAGGTTCACTACATGTCGTCCTTGGTTTTTAGGGCCTGACACTATCTTTATGACATAATTGGCTTTCCCTAGTCAAGTTGGCATTGTATGACAGTGCTACTGATTTGTTACCGAAGTGGTATTTGTGTCCACTACATTGTTGGAAAAAAATAAAGTGCTGAATTACTTTAGCTCTTATTGCAGATTGCAAATTTTATATCCCATTTAACAGAGTTTGCCATTCTAGAAGTCTCTAGAGCTTTGTAGGCTCTGCTTAAAAGCATTTTAAATAGTCATTGGGTGGTGTAATGATTGAATCTCTCTTCTGTGCTATTAATATATCTAGAAATCTGGATTGGATATCCATTTTTGTACTAAATTACTGGCAAGTAGCCACATCAACTGAAATATGAGTGGTCACCTGTGTTAAAGGCTTCTTTGACTGTAATGTAATTCAGGTTGTGATATTGTTCAGCAAAATCAAAATCCACTGACACTAGAATGACTTCCAAAGAAGGTTGCTTATCGTTGAACCAACTCTGTTTTAGTTCTTTCATTTTCAGGTTTATTCTGTCCTTCATATTGTATCTAATAATAAAGATCAGATCTATGGTTTTAAGCATCCATTACCAACTTGTCTGGTGACAACTCTGCTCTGCAAGCTTGATGATCGATTTCATTTGGAACTGAAAGAAAAACTTCAGAGCATAATATAATTAATTTCCTCTTCCACTTCTGCAAAAGGTAGATGGATATTTTTGATTTTTGTAAAGGCTCTGTTGCTATCCTCTGTTGCTTGCAGTACCAGCTAGCATTTTTTAGTTGCCCAATTGCTCATAGGTCTCTTGGATCTAAGGTTGTATCAGCATCCTTAGTTTTGTCAAAAGTGAGATGCCACCTTCAGCATCCTAGCCACAGAAGCACTTTGCGGTCCAAGCCTTCTCTGAGGACCTCACATTCAGTTGCAGAGCTACTTTGCAGCCCTGTTTGCATCACTCCAGAAATCCTTGTGGCATCTCGTTGATTTTTTCCCCCTTATCAGGAGCAAGAGGAAGTGAAGCCACATCTGAGGAAGAGACCGCTTGGCAAAAGATATTCTTTTGGTTTTGGCAGGGAGAGGAAGGGGGGGAGCAAAAGGGAGATCTTAAAATGATGAATTCTGAGAAAAAGCTGCTCGTGTCAGAGCTTTGACTGTGCAGGACAAGCACTCCCGTTCTGACAGCCTTATGTTCTCAGCACCGCACTTCTTTCAGAGAGAATTAATGTACTTTGAAAAGGGCATGGGCTCTTGTTCAAAATGTCTCCGGATGACAAATTTAGCCAACATGGGAGAAAACATTTACAGATAGATTAACCAGGGGACTTGCCTCAGGAGCTCCTCAACAGGAAAAACACTGAGAAAGAAGGTAAATAAATAAAAAGAAAACAGGATGTATAATTCTGAAACATTCTTTTCCTGTAGTCTCATTATCATGCTTAACTTGGCTACTGAATGGGTCAATTTTTTTGAGCTCACACAGTATAATGTAAACTAACCCAATGGGTTAGATCTAAGCCAAAAAAAAAAAACACCTTAATAACCCCCAAACTAAGTTTGTCATTAAAATGCTTAGCAGTTTTGCAGATTCAGCCTCTAGGCATTTAGTATACAAGGGTGGGGACAAATGGTGAAATTGTATGTTGCAACATCACAACCTAAATTCCATACCTTTGGTGCAAAAGCTTGCATTGTGATATCACAACACATTTTGTGATTTGGTAAAACTTTAGATTGTTGCCATGGTCTGTGCCTCCAAATCTTTATTTGATCTTCTCAAGGTGTGTTAATTGTTGCCGCACTGTTTTAATTCATGAGAAGCTTGGATTATAAATTGGTGATCAAAGAAACAAAATTGATTTTGCATAAATAGCTTAATACTTACTTTGTAAACAATAAATGTTGAACTTTAAAACAATACAAAATAAAATGGAAAGCAAAACTTTCTTCAAATGATCACTGTATATAATTCAGTACACAATCTGCTCTGTTTCCTAATTGTGGTTCTACAGTGTGTCTGATTATATTTTAAACTGTATTTTTAATTATTCTGTGGTTCAGTTTTGCAGACACTTTATTCTGATTTTATTACTGTGAACTGCCAAAAACTGTAGCAATGTGATGGATAAAATGATCTAAATTTTTTTAAATTATAATTATAATTCTACAGATAGTCTTACACAATATGCTATTATATATAATGTAAGTAATGTATTTTTAAAGTACAAATAATGCAGCATACAGTAGCTTTTCAACTACTGTAAGAAATAGAACCTAAGGAGGCTAACAGCAGAGAAAAATATCCAACATTTTAACTAAAACACATTATAAAGTAGAATTAATATAATTATCGATGCAAAAGTGTTGAATATAAGAATCTGTCAGTTTTAATGATTGTTGCACTGAATTATTATGAATGGAAAATGATTGTTTAAAATGTATTGACACATTTAAAACAATTAAACTGGTTTTATTTTATTGTAGGATTTTTAAATTTTCTAATAAAATGTCAAATAGCAATAATCAGGTTGATATTTTTTTTTTTGCCTGGGAAAATGTTGAATTTTAGCTTGTATGTGTTTGTATATGTATGTATATACTCTGTGTGTGTGTGTGTGTGTGTGTGTGTGTGTGTGTGTGTGTGTGTGTGTGCAACCTATATAATTATTTTAACAAATACGTTATAAACATGTAGATACAGAGAATATAATACAAATAAAAGCCCTCTGCATCTTGAAAATCTTAGTTGCCAGATCTGTATCATCCAGCTCTAGCATTGTTCTACATTTTAGGTGACCCACTTCTAATGACAGATTCAAGGATAAAGATCTCATTTAATTTGGAGTTCCTTTACCTTAGCAGTGAATTTTCTTTCTTAAGCACCAACCGTTCCTGCTTAGGTAGCTAAATAATTTTATTTGTTCACTAGTGCCTACTAGGCTAGAGATTGGAAGTCCATGAATTCTAGTCCCACCTTAGACATGAGACCACCTTGGGCCAGTCACACACTCTCAGCCATTAGGGAAGAGGCAAAAGAAACCTTTTCCGAAAGGGGCGTTGGTCTTACCTGATACGCCTCTTCTCAACAGGAGGAGCCATCATTCAGGATGGGTTGTCCTCGTCCACTCAGATTGAGGACCGAGTCTGTAATTTTTTTGCTGGGTCCGCCCTCCTATGACCCAGATCCGGCGAGAACGAAGAACAGACAAAACGTGGCCCAAACTTATATGCAGGTAACAGGAACGATGCTCCCCTCCTGGAACCGCCAAAAAGCCAAAACGTGGGCGGACACTGGCTAGCAAAAATTGAATTCGAGAAAACAAACTCTCAAAATGCCTTGGACCCCTGCAGGGCGGGACTGAATGATGGCTCCTCCTGTTGAGAAGAGGCGTATCAGGTAAGACCAACGCCCCTTCTCCAACGTGGGAGGAGCCATCATTCAGGATAGGACCTACCAAAGCGTGTAAGTCCCAAGGGATGGTAGGTCCAAGCCCGTCACAGAGACTCCCCCAGAACCTGTTGAAGAAACCTGCGTCCAAAGGCTGCGTCAGCCGACCGCAAATTTGTCGACCTTGTAGTGTCAGATGAAGGGCAAAGGGGAAGTCCAGGTGGCTGCTCGACACACCTCCGCCAGAGGAGCTTGGGTCGCCCAGGCAGCAGATGTAGCGGCACTTCGAGTAGAGTGGGCCATAATTCCCGGTGGCCGTGGCAACCCGGCCGATTCGTCGGCCTTGGCGATGGTGCCCCGAATCCAGCGGCCGATGGAAGTAGTGGACACCTTCCGCCCCAGAGAGAGAGGCAAAAAAACCACGAAAAGAGCCTCCGTCCTGCGAAAACTGCGAGTGCGGTCAATGTATATTCCGACCGCCCGACGGACGTCCAGAGTATGCCAGACCTTCTCCGAAGGGTGTGAAGGGCTCGGACAGAAACTTGACAAAACCAGCTCTTGAGTCCAGTGAAAGAGAGAGTTAACTTTCGGAACAAAAAGGGGTCCAGACGAAGAACAACACGGTCCGAGTGGAAAATACATAGGTCCTTACGGACCGACAGAGCCGAAAGCTCGGAAATCCTGCGAGCAGAAGTTATCGCTATCAGGAAGGCCACCTTGTAGGAAAGGTAACACAGGGAAGTCGAACGAAGAGGTTCGTAGGGGGCCGTCGTGAGAGACCGCAACACCCTGGGGAGATCCCAGGTCGGGTAACTGTGCACGACGGGAGGCCGTAGATTGGATGTCCCCCGCAAGAACCGACGAACCGTCGGGAACTGTCCCAGCGAATCCACCTGAGCACAGGAGAGGACCGACGACAAGGCCGCCACTTGTCGAAGGGTATTAGGAGAAAGACCCATGTCCAAGCCCCGCTGAAGAAACTTCAGCACCTTGGGCAGAGGAATGTTAGCGGGGGAAAGGCCCTCCGAGGCGCACCAGGAACAGAAGGACTTCCAGGTGGAAGCATAGATGCGTTCGGTGGAAGGTCGACGCGAAGCCTGAATCATTAAGATTACGTCCGGGTCATAATCCTGCCGCCTTAGAGAGCCCCACTCAACCTCCAGGCGGTCAGCCGGAACCACTGAGGGTCCGGGTGCAACAGCGGTCCCTGAGTGAGCGATGTTTCCGTGGCGGGAATCGTCCACGGCGGCTCCACGGACAGGGCCCTCAGGTCCGCGAACCAGGGCCTCCGCGGCCAATGAGGCGCCAACAGGATGACCTTCGCCCGATGGTCCAGGATCTTCCGTATGACCTGCGGCAAAATCGCCAGCGGAGGGAAGGCGTAGAGGAGTGCATTCACCCCTTCTGCTCCCGGGGAAGGAAACCGAGAGAAGAACCTCGGAAACTGCCTGTTCTCCGGGGTGGCGAACAGGTCCAGCTGTGGGAGACCGAAGCGGGCCACAATGGACCAGAAGATGGCAGGATGCAGGCGTGGTCCATCTCCGATCGGCTGAGCCAGTCCGCCCGGGTATTGGAAACCCCGGAGATGTAGTCCGCGGAGAGGGAGAGGAGATGACGTTCCACCCACAGGCTGAGCCTGAGAGCCTCCCTCATGAGGGTGCGCGAGCGAGTGCCCCCCTGCCTGTTGACATGGGCTTTGGCCGTCGTGTTATCTGTGAGGACTAGCATGTGATGGCCCGCCAGGGAAGCTTTGAAATTCTTGAGGGCCAAGAAGACCCCCCGAAGCTCCAGCAGATTGATGGAGGCTTCGATTCCAGTTGGGACCAGCGACCCTGAGCGGGCGCCCCAGCCCGAAAGGCTGGCGTCCGTCGTTACAACCACCCTGGGGGGCTCGCGGAACAGGCACCCCTGAGCAAGAGCCAGAGACCGCCACCACGTGAGGGACCGGAGGACCGCTGAAGGAACCAGGACCTGGGACAGAGAGGTGCTGCGGCCCATCTTCTGGAAAGGTAAGAGGAACCATTGAAGATCCCTAGAGTGTAGGCGTGCCCAAGGGATGATAGAAATACAGGAGATCATCTTCCCCAGGAGAGTAGGCAGAAGGGCCAGAGAAACCCTGCGATCCCGCTGTATCTGGGACACTAACTGTCTAATGCTATCCCATCTCTCCTGGGAGAGGAAGACCCTACACTCCAAGGTATCGACAATGGCACCCAGGTGAGGAAGGGTAGTGGCCGGGTCAAGGTGGCTTTTCTCCAAGTTGATGGAGAACCCATGCAGTTCCAGCGTGGATATCGCTACCTGGAGATGGAGCCTCGCGAAGTGTTCAGAGGACGCCTGGACTAAAATATCGTCCAGGTAGCTTTGGATCCTCACTGGCAAAGACCTTAGGTGGGGGGCAACTGTGGCTAGGATCTTAGTAAAGACCTAAAGGCCAAAGGGAAGGGCCCTATACTGGAAGTGCCTACCTGCGTAGCAGAACCGAAGGTACTGCCGATGGTCATGGGTGATTGGTACATGCAGGTAGGCCTTCGTTAGGTTGAGAGACGCTAGGAAGTCCCCTCTCCGGATGCCCCCCAGGATAAACTGCAGGGAATGCATCTTGAACCGCCTATACTTAACGTAGCGATTCAGACGCTTGAGGTCTAGAATTGCCCTGTATCCCCCCGAGGCTTTGGGAACCACAAAAAGAATGGAGTAGTGACCCTGTCCCCACTGGTCCAAGGGGACCTGCTGGATGGCACGAATGTCCAGCAGGTGCTGTACCGCCTCGTCCATAAGTGCCCTCTTGGAAGGCACCCTGGAGGTGGGACATCGAACAAAAAACCTTGGAGGGACAGAGAGGAACTCTAGCCTGAGGCCCGAGAAGATGGTATCCAGGACCCACCTATCCTGAGTAGTCTGTTCCCAAGTCTGATAGAAATGGGATAGACGGCCCCCTATGGGATGAGATGCGAGAGGACTATCGGGGGCGCCTGAAGGGACGACCCCCGCCGCCTCCGCGAGCGGGGCGTTTAAACTGTCTCCCCCTCCCGGACCTGTCGAACTGTTGATGCTGTCGATATCCGGACTGACCTGAGACACGGGGGAAGCTGGAGGCCTGGTCCGCGGTCCGAAAGGGCCGCCGCTGATAGGGGGATGACCTGGAATAACCCCTCCTGGAGAGAGAAGGCAAAATTTTCCTCTTGTCCCTGGTTTCAACCACAATGGGATCAAGAGCCTGGCCAAATAAGGATTGTCCCTGGAAGGGAGCAGACGCTAGGCGCCATTTGTGGCGTGCGTCTACAGACCACTGGCGGAGCCAGTGCATACGCCTTGCCATCACGGCGAAGCATGGAGAGATGCATCCGCCGTGAATTGAGATGCTGCGAAGACCTTATTGAGGTCTTGGTGGGCCCGCACATTTGAGGATGGAATCTGCTCCTGAAGCAGCCGGAGCCAGATTAGGGAGGATCTGGCAAAGAAGGATGCCGAAGATGAGACCCAGGCCGCGGCTTGGTGCGCCCTGATGAGGGCCTGCTCCGTACGCTTGTCCTCGGGGCGCAGCAACTCCTCAGATTCGCCTGGCAATGTCGAGGATGAATGGAGGGCCAGGACTGGTGTGTCTACTCAAGGAACCTCCAGCAATGAAGCCATCTCAGGGGCGATGTAAAAGTGCTTGCGGTCCAGGGACGAAGCAGTTGGAGCCGAAGCAGGCTTCCGCCATTGCCGTTGGACGTTGTCGATGAATAGAGGAGGAGCGGGTACAAAGTCCACCTCCGGAGCAACCTCCGTGAATAGCGGGTCAATTTGATGGGCGGAGACGCTCGATGTAGATGTTGACGGGCAATCCAGACCCGCAGCAGTACGGGCCTTATACAAGAGCGATTTAAATAAGGCCGGCGGAAACAGTGCGGAGGATACTTGATGCTCCTGTGGCATTTCCTCATCCTTTGACAGGGTGTATTCTCCGCTGTCAAAGTCCAACTCCACCTCCCGTTCCTCGAGGTCAGAGTCACCCGAACAATGGTCGAGACTAGTACGATGGGCGCCTGAACCTGACCGCTGAGTAGCCCCAAACTGTGAAAAAGGTGGGGCACCCCCCACCGACTGCATACACGCAGCTATGCCCTGCTGTACAGCCGCCGCCAGCATGGTCTGCCAGGCGGCCTGGTCCATCGAAAACTGCACGGCAGGGGCCCCTGAATCTTGACCAGTAGCGTGCGGTGGGTGCCCAGTTCAGGGTGGTCTCCACTCTCCTGGGGAATGGAGGGCCTGATGAGGCCTGAATTCGCCCAGGGATCCGTCGAAGCCCGAAAGAGACCTGGATTATCTAGGGACAAGGTGGCAGAGGAGGCACGGGGCCCTTGCTCGCCTGCCACAACTCCAGGCGTGGCCCCAACAGGCGTAGATTGCTCCTCAGCCCTGGAACAAATCCGCTGCAGGACTTTGTCGCGACGGCGTTCCGCTCGCTCTGTGGCCCTGGAAGCACGATCAGAGTGCGAGGAGGAAGTCTCGGCGTGCCTGGTGGAAACGGACAGAACGGTCTCCTCCGGAGTGGGCCTGTCCGTCTTATGACGTCGTTTGCCCCCGGACTTTTCCGTCTGGTGCTGCGCCATGCCTGTCCAGAAAGGACGGAAGGAACCGCCCAAAGGACTGTTGGCCTAGGGAAGACGATCCAAGGTCCTCCTGAAAACTGCGCAGGGCCAAAGGAGCGTGCAAAGGGGCTTGTAAAATGGCCGATATGCCAGGAAATGACAAAATGGCCACCTGTGAGGCCCGTGAAAATGGCCGCCCGCTAGGCCCGACACCTGCCCAGTCGAGGTTCCACAGGCTGGTGTCACAATATGGGGCTTGAGGACCCGGTGTCACGGCTGCCGGAGACGCAGGGCTGAAAGCCGCTCCTGGGCAAGCCACAAGGCCACGCGAGCCGAGGCTCTAGCATTCTTCACGGCCTTAATAGGTATATGTCAGGAGAAACGGCCCTGCGCGAGCCGAAGCTCCAGCGCTCCTTTAAACGTTTGAATAGGGGAGGAGGAGAGCCCTACCTCCTTGCCCGATCTACTGGAAAGAGAGGCGGACCCCCAAGGAAGCTGATAAGCCGGCTAGTAGCTGAGGGGGGAAACCGCCGACTCACGCGAGCCGAGGCTCTAGCACGATAGGCCTGCATGAGGCCATGCTACGCGAGCCGAGGCTCAAGCGAAGCGAACAGCTGCAGAGCGCGCCGCGGCGGGAGTTGAAACAACTGCCGCCCTTGAGCCGCGACACAGCTGATTAGGTGTAGATCGATCTTGTAAGCTGCGCCGCGAACTACGAGAGCCGGAGTCCGATCGCTGCCGCGGCAGGAGCCCTGGCCTCGACTGCCCGGTAAGGCAAGAAAGAGGGAAATTTCACTCACGAATCCAAACGGTCCTTGTCAAGCCGATATGAACAGAAGAAAGCCAAAGCCGAAATCCAGAAATCAAAGTCCAAAAAACCAGTCCGAGATCAAAACGAGAGAGATAAGCCAGCAAACAGGAGGGGAGAAAAAAGGGTCCACGTCTGTCCTCTCTGAGGACCGAGTCGGATCTGGGTCATAGGAGGGCGGACCCAGCAAAAAAATTACAGACTTGGTCCTCAATCTGAGTGGACGAGGACAACCCATCCTGAAGGATGGCTCCTCCCACGTTGGAGAAAGCCTTGTCAAGAAAACTTCAGGGATTTGTCCAGAAAGTCACCAGTCAAGACTGACTCAAAGGAACAAACAAGGCCTTCCAAGGAAATATCTCCAGCTTTCTTAAATCTGAAATCTTGCGGAATAAATTACAGAGGGCAGTCTAGGCAGTCATCAGGAATCAACTTTGACTCGAAGACACCAACCCCACCCCACCCCAAATTTAAACTTGGATACTAATGTATAACCTAATAATATATAGGAAAAAGTTTGGAATGTGTTCTGTTCCTCAAGAAAAATTCTATTCCACTCCCCCATCCGGCCCAGGTAATTTGTAGGCTAAAAAGCATCACTTGTAGGATATTTTTCAAAGGTATCAGTTGAAGGTACAATCTGAAAACAAGCTTTTGTTTGAAAAGAAAATCTGGATTAGGATTCTCATCATGGATAAGTGACTTTAATCTTGGTTTCTTGCTACAAACAGGAACCAGGTTGAGAAGCTCCATATCTGCTATTGATTATTTTTAAAGTGCATAATATAATTACTGATTGTACAAATGTTTCCTTATTGAGTTTGTTTCCTAGGCAGGCTGAAGATATTCTTAATTTAGACATTCGGGATTGAGCCTCCAATTATGCAAAAGATGAATTTTTCCTGTCAGTTGTAGGACTTGTAGGTGATAGCTCTTATCCAGTTCGACCTGACCAAGATTGACGTAATAATGCTGTAGGAAAATAATGCTGAGGAGAAGCTGAGCCATGGGGAGAGGAAAATGTATTTGGCAAAGACGGTGAGGATTCCTGTTGTAAAATAATGTGGCAGATGGTACACAGTTGAAAACTCCAGGGTGGTTCCTGCTTGGGGCTGTGTATGTTGCAGGGGACAGCTCTGAGTGAAATACTTCATTTAGATATTAGCTGTTTTGTTTTATCATTTATTATACAGTGATGTGTAGGCCAATTAACATGTTATATTTTAGTTTGGGGAATGGCATTGCTATCTTCTGTTTGATTATATGCACTGTCAAGCTGTAGCACAGGAGTCTGGCATATGCCATCTTCAAACAAGCACACTGAGCGTATTACCGGCGCACACTTACTCTGCTTTCACCATTACCTAGCAATTGAAGCAACAGGAAATTTTGACCTAAAATTAGTAAGTTTTTCAATAGAGAATTAGGTTGCGTTTATATACTTTACATTGTGCCATCCTAGTTTTATCTAGGCAGAATGATGTAGCCACCCTTTATTATATATAGAAATATCAGGAATTGCCTGAAATATGCCTATGGAGATTCTCAGTTAGCCAGGTCATGGTTGTCCCAAAGGTGCTTTTTCAAAAGGCAACTGGACTTTCTTTGTTTTTCCTTGAAGACATTTCGCTTCTCATCCAAGAAGTGGACTGGGTTGAATTTTCTGAGGATCTGCCTCCCTGATGACGTTTCCTCAGTCGTTCAACTCAGTCCTCAGCTCATGGACGCTTTTTTCCTCAGCTCCTGTGAGCTTTAGGATTGTTTATTTTTTACATGCTTTCCTGGACTTTCCCTAGCATTTCCTGGATTAAGAGACTGCACAGTCCCAAATTGGATGGGGAACAGGTTCAGGGTAACAACATCCTATAAAGGATTGAGCTAGTTTGGATCTCACTGTCTCGTCTTTGGGCTTATGCCTAACATCATGCTTATATTTATGAATCTGCCAAGGCAGCTGAATTGTAGGTATCTGTAATTTTATCAGAACAACTGTTAACACTTGGTAGATGGGCCCCTTCAGTGTTTACCATTAATTTGCTTGGCAGATGTTGAGCTAAGTCAGTGTTAACCCAGTCCTAAGGATTTAGCTGGATGTTGGAAATTCATGTACAAAATACCTATTGTGGGAAATACATTTATACTTGAGCTTGACTTTCCAGAATATTTGTTCTGTGTGTTCTGCTTCTATTGATTTGTGAGTTCTTGTGGTCTTGTTTGTATCTCAAAAGTTACAGGTGGATTGCTAGAGCTGCCTATGATGAATAAAATTTACTGTTGTTGACTTGTATGGATGCATGACCTAGCAAATTGTTAACTGGTCTGTAAAACTTTAACAAGTAATTTGGGGAGGTTTGCATCTTAAATGATTCCAGAATTCTTCCATATTATCCGCCCTTCCTCCCAGCATTTCAATACAGTTCTCTTCCTGCTCATAAAATAATTTATGCAAAGCACAACCAGTTTAAAAATTGATGTAGGATCGGGAACAAAATTAGCAAGGTGATTTGTTACTCTTCTTACTGTGCTTTAAACTCCCCTAGCATTGAGCTTTGGTACATAAGCACATTAATGCCTTAAAGTTAGGCTACAATAGGTTTCTCTGGGATGTTTATCTAACAAGAGCTAGCAGATTGTATCCTTCTAAATTGTTTTAAATTTTGCAAACTATTCCCTGGAATAATTAATTACAGAATTATAGATTTGAAGAATACTGAAAATTCATAGAAATCTTAAGATATCTAACACTGTCTATGAAAAAACCATTGCAGATGCGCTATTGAAGATCCAGTGGGAAAAGTTTAGTTAAAAATATTTGAATAGCTTAATAAATCTATCTCAACACGTTTTATTAGGATTTATTAAAACTGAACAATTGAAAAGCCACTAAAATTAAAATGAAACATAGTTTCTAAAACCTTGCTTATATAATGTTTTGGCTAGGATACAGCAGAATTTCTAATCTGATATCACAAGAAAAATCACAGGAGAAAGAAAGGTCAAATTTTTCTTTCTTTTTTTAATAAACTTTAAGTTTATTGAAATGAAATACTTCCTTCTTGTGGTTGTGGAAGCCTTCGATAGGACACTTTTCTAGTAGAGATTTAGTAGGGTTTTTATAATTCAATAAAGACAAACTTGTGAGTTGATTCTGTTTTGATCAAATTGGAGGATAAAATATTTCCTTAATTTTATCCCTTGACTTGGTACAGTAGATGATTTTTGAAATGTGGCATCCCAACTAATATTTCTGTTACTTAGTTGATGAAGGATAAGATGAAGAATTGCACAGAGGATTTGCCTAAAGGAGTTTTCACAGGAAAACACCTGCCTTCCCCCCCCCCTTCTCCAGGGTGTTCTCCAGTTGAGAGAGAACACAGTTAGTTAGTTAGATAAAAGTGGTTAGGATCAGGTGTTCCAAGCTTATTTTTTTGTTATAATCTGTACAGTTTCATTTTTAACAAAACAACTTAATCTCACTGCCTGCACATGTTAAATGATTTGGAGAGGTTAGAGTAATATTTTAGACCGATAGAAAATTTACACTACTGGAGGGGAAATTGCTTCTGTCCCTGCCTTTGTTTATTGAGTTACTGCCCTTGACTCGTTCAAAAAATTTCAAGGAGGATGAGAAGAGAATAAACTACCTAAAAGCCCAATCTATATTTTTAGGACATTAATACAAATTTTCAACAAACGAGTCCTACTTATTTTGGGCCTAGGAAAAATACCCTTGTACTGTAGAACTTAAGCAGAGGGTATGGACATAGTTCAGGTGAACAGAGCCAAAGTAAATTGCTGTCTCACCTTGGCACTCCCTGATTCTCCCAGAAGCAGGATTCTGTACAACCCACATAGAAAGCTGTTCTTCATAGTCCATATAAATGTTCTTTCTACTAGGGTTGACAGCTGGTCGATATGCATACCTTCCCTATGAAGATTGAGTATGTATCTGCTCCCAGTATAGAGGTTGTGTCTGTTTCACATGTCCTTCTAAAGTGCCCACAGTAATGCACTGTCAATCAGACCTAATAGACCCACTCTTTAATCTGAAAAAAATCCACTCATGATGAGGCAATTGAGATATTCTTATTAAATGACTGATAATCAGTAGCAAAAATTTTATTTTACACTTTAACTTATAGAAATCATTTAGTCCCTTCTGTGCAATGTTAACTTCTCCCATTTATATATGAATGTACTGAACTTAGTCAGATGTACATTGTATTAATGCTGTGCTGTGTTGTGCTGTGCTTTTTAAATAGTGTAACTTGGTCTTGGACGGCAAAAGAGCTTTTCCACAGAAATTGCTGGGTAGAATCCTTGAAAGTCATACGTAGAAATTTTTTTATTTCTGCTTGCTTAATCACTTTCTTTTGTTTAGGTTTAGCAATATCAATAGCATGGCTTAGACAATAAATTTATTTTTTCTCTTGTCTGCCACTTTGGAAAAATCAACTCACTGGAGGGAAAAACACCCAAACAGGCTATTTGCTAATTAAGATCTATGGCAAAAAACCAAAACTAAGTACAATAATGGTAAATGCATGGCATAATCAAAACAGAAAGAAATGGAAAATAATTTTTTTTCTAGCTTTACGCTGTAGTACAGTGATTTTTACTTATTTATACTATTTTAAGAGCCTCTTTTTAAGCATCACTAAATATGCTTAAGCTAGCCACCTCCTCAGTAAATACCAAGCTACTCTGATTTCAAGCCGTCTGAAAAGATTAAGAGCTAGCTAATTCCCATGTTAGTTTTGGATATGATAAATTCACTCCAAGGTCATATTTCCACCCGAGTGCTCTCTATGATAAACACCAAGCACTACCATGTGAGGGCACATGCAAATTATGTTTATATTACACAGAACTGACACGATCAAATTACCAATATGATGATTTTAGCAAGTTCAAACTAAACTTTTTTTGGCTCTTAAAGATTGGTAAATGCCATTCATTGGCTCTGTATTACAATTCTGCTACATTTTTACATTTTGCTAATGAAATCCAGTTGTCAGGAAGCAGCTTTTCTTAAAAACATCTTGAAATATTAAATATAACTGAAGTTTTTATTTAGAAAACTGTGTTTTGTTTTTTGTAGGAAAAGTGTTAAATGCAAAGAATGTCAAGTTGCAACTATGAAAGGGGAAACTAGAGATTCAGAAGAATTGT
This sequence comes from Thermophis baileyi, assembly GCA_003457575.1. NCBI lineage: Eukaryota > Metazoa > Chordata > Lepidosauria > Squamata > Dipsadidae > Thermophis > Thermophis baileyi. The sequence goes on along the minus strand of QLTV01003280.1, from coordinate 562,407 downwards.
TTTATGACTGGGTTAGGATTGGAGATAAAGCTCTTTTCCTTACTTTTGGGAAGATTCTGGATTTTTACTCCCTCGGGCTTGTTGTCTCCACTACAAGCATATATTTTTATTCAGCATTAATTTCAACAGAAGCTAGAATAATAAACATAATGAATGGGACCTTATTTTCTTGATGTTTTTGGCAAGATTATGCAAGTTTTCTGGAGGATCCCTCCTTTATTTCTAAAACAATGGTTACTTTGAAACTTGAGAGATGTAAAAAAGAAAGCGGAAATGACTAATTTATGACATAGCGATGTTTTGGGGACAAACCTATAGTTAGATAGATTTAAAAACACAGTAAAGTGCAGGCAAAACCTGGACAATTTTTATTGTACGATTATGTTTCCAGCCTCCTCAACAACTCCTAAATATAAGGGTGATTAATTTTAGGGTATTTAATAAAATCTACTTTAAAGGGGACTAATTTCTCTAGGTAGCTCTTAATATTTGTCCCTGACTGACTTAATGTACTTGGTTTGATTTTGGTGTGTGTTGCCATTATTTATTTACAGTACTTTTCGGTCTATAAGATGCACTCCCCCCCCAAAAAAAGTGGGTGGAAATGTCTGTGTGTCTTATAGAGCGAATGTTGCTGAAGGCCCGCCGGCCCCCACCCTTCAGCCGTTTTCTGCCTCCGCGCGCCCCATTTTCTGCCTCCACGCGTCCCGTTTTTGGCCCGTTCCAGGCGGCGGGGATCGCCATCGCCACCGGTGGCGATAGGCGGCAGCGGCGATCCCTGCCGCCTGGAACAGGCCAAAAGTAGGGCACGCGGAGGCAGTGATAGGCGGCAGCGATCCCCGCAGCCTGGAACAGCTGATAGGTGGTATTCCGGGAGGCCGATCCAACCGCCAATCAGCTGCTCGTGCTAAATCAAGCTGTGATAATGTGCTGAAGCTGACCAGGCTGTTTGCTGCAAGGACGCTAGCCAGATGAATACTGACAGATGCTGGGAGGCAGAGGCAGATTTTTTTTTCTTGTTTTCCTCCCCAAAAGCTAGGTCTTGTGGTCTGGAGCGTCTTATAGTGTGAAAAATATGGTAGTTAACATATTTATATAGCCACCCATCTCAAGGTTTTGTGACCCCAGGCGGGATTCAATAAAAACCATAAAATAACAAAAAATTCAGCAATTAAAGCACAATTAACCCAATCAATAATCAGGGACAAATCCCTTGGAACTCACAAGGTACCTTGTCCCATCTGATTTTACTTTCCCCCTCATTATTTTAAGAAAATGGGAATGCTATAAAGGAAAATGCCATTTCCCCCCAATATCTTTGCGTTCCCATAGACATTGTATCATCATTCTTAGAAAGTAAAAACAGAGGCTTGGTAATGCTTGATAATTTGATTTGAGAAGAAAAGACAGAAATAAATGAAAGTGGAAAAGAGGGTGGAATGCAAACAATTCTACCAGTTTGCCTTTTGGCAAATATATGCTTTATTATTCGTCATTTCCCCCTTGTTAACTGTTTTGTGAGAGCACCCATTTTCATGCCCTCAAAAGTTTAAATATGCCCTCTGGTCCCCTAAAATTGGACAACTGTGACTGAAATTAAATGAATGTTAATGAATTTAATAAATACTGTAGCTGTTAACATTTCATATTAGCGGTAGGAACTTTAGAGTGTATTGAATCAAGCTTTCATTCCTGCTGAAATTCATAGCAACCCAGTGACTTCTAAGATATGACTGTTGCATTTGGTAAGATTAGAAATGTAAATGCTGATGTGCCCGGAAAGTTAGATTCTTCAGCGACTCCTGCAGTCTATTATTTTGTTTGCTGTGAGGTTTCCATGGAGGTCTACTGAAATATTTTATCATATCATAGAATGAAGCCCGTCTGTCATGAATAATTCATAATTTTATATGAATTTACTCCCATAACCTGCTCCTCTGTGGGTTCAATAGAGCTTACTCTCATAAAGCTGGGAATAGCAGCACAGCCTTGACTTTTCAAAAGGATAACATTGCCCTACCTTATTCACGGGATTTTTACCAGGGCCCAGGAAATATTAGCCTCTGCTGCTTGCTCTCCTGTCTTTTCAAACTATTTGCCTTTCTTAACACAAGCACACCACATCCGTGAAGAAGAGAACAGCTTGTTGTTGCTTATGCTGGAAGTCCTTTGTCTGGAAGTCTCTTCCTCTCACTTAAGCTACTTGTGAGGCTAAAACATTGCTCTGAACACTTCAGAGGTCAGGCACATGTAGCAGAAATGTAATGAATAGAGAGAGTTTGTCTTCATTCTGTGAGTAAACAGTAGATGGCGTTTCTTTTAGTCAGGGTCTTTGTTTATTTAGAATGTCTTAATACCGAGGAATTAATAAACCCTCCAATATCCATAAAAGTGCCAGGTTTACAAAATGTAGCCATAATTCAGGTGAAATAATTAAGGCATTCCTGGATTTGTTTCATCCCTGGGTTGACACATTGGAGAGAGCTTCATTTGGTAGGAATCAGCAGTTTTATGTGGCAATTAATTTTAACTTCAATGGGGAAGCTAAAGTGCTCAAATTGTACCCTTGGTTTCTACACGGAGGTGGAAATAGCCTAATATTTATTATTAAGACTGCAGGGCTATGAAGTAGCACGCGTAGTAGAATGAAATGAAGCTTTTAAGATTTTATCCAAAGCTGATTTAGTTTATGGTATAATCTGCTAGTTAAACCATATTGCAGGCTTTCAGTCGCCTTTAAAATAAATCACATTAGTTACTGTGAAAAACCTCACCTCTTGATTACAGCACATTATTTTACTTTCTCTCGATTTTGCTGTATGAATAATGCATGCATGTATTTCTATGGGTAATTAATTCTAGTGGAAATACACAAAATGGAGTTCCAGGTATTAACATAACTTAAGTTTCCCAATTAACTAATTTTAATATTTAACTAGATAGAATCTAGAGGGATAGATTCCTTTCTGATTCTTATTCTGTCTTGTACAGATTTCTGTTAATTTTTAGAAGTGTTCAGTCTACCTTGATCTCAATAATTTAGTAATCTCCAGATATATTGTATTTCAACTCCAGTGCTGATTGATAGATGGTTGAGCCAAAGGCTGGCTGGAGAATTGTGTTATTCTGTTAATTCTGGGACTTGGAAGTCTACACATCTTAAAATTACCAAGGTTGAGAAACACTGGTCTAGTGGAAGAAGATGATTCAACCCTAATAATAAAGTAATACATAAAACTACTTGGGCAGAAACGCACGGAGGACCCAAATAAGTCCCTCAATCTTGGGCGATTCAGAGAAATTTTCTAAGAAAACCCTCAAACTATGAATGTGTAAGGCATAAATGATGTTCTTCTGTTCATAGAGGTAGATTGAAAAGTTGTCTCTAATGTTGCTTGTTTCTTTCAATCCCAAATGGCTTTTCCACTATTGAAGGAACCCTTGATTAATTGATTAATCAAATGTATATGCAAGAGCCGTGTATATATTTGTATTTGTAGCAAGAGCCGTGGTGGTGCAGTGGTTAGAATGCAGTACTGTATGCTAATTCTGCTGACTGCCAGCAGTTTGATTCTCACCAGCTCAAGGTTGACTCAGCCTTCCATCCTTCCGAGATCGGTACAATGTGGACCCAGGTTGTTGGGGGCAATATGCTGACTCTGAAAACCGCTTAGAGAGGGCTGTAAAGCACTATGAAGTGGTATATAAGACTAAGCACTATTGCTATCTGACTCTCAATGACTCTGGGTAGCTCACAACTACTAAACTAAGAGAGATAAATTAAATACTAAAAGATGGTGAGAATGGATGAAGAGTCTGGTCTTCAAGAGTCTTGGAAACAACAGCAGGGCGGGGGCTGTCAGATCTCGGAGGGGGGGACTCCAGAGAGTAAATGCTGCAATAGAGAAGATATACTGATAGATTGTTTAATTGAAAAGACTTGGAACAAACCAACTTTACAGGATCGAAATGGCCAAGCAGATCCTATGGAAAGCAGGCAATCCCTCAAGTAAATGGGCCCTATACCATATAAGGCTGTAAACAACTAGTAGCTTGAGTTGCGTTTGAATGTCCTTCAGCCTGGACTAGCTGAAGCTAGTGGTCTTCAAGCACAACCCTGTGTAAAACATATTGCAGTAGTCAAGTAGTGAGGTGACAAGGATATGGGTGACTGTTTGAACCCCTCTCCCTTGATATAGGACAGGATGCAATAGACCCTAAGCACACTTCGCAGGAGAGGCTTAGGAAACAGTCTCTCCCCTAACCAACACCCACTGAAGCAGCCCACAGAAAGGAAGAGAACCACAGTAAAATGGTACCCCCAATTCCCAACTCATGTCTCAATAGGATACCTCTCAAAACCAGATGAAGGAGCACAAGGACGGATGCACCATCTCCACTCGGGGCCCTTCTTTCTACTACTGTCAACTGCTAGAGTTTGGTTTTTGAAGAATTCATTTCCAGTTTTGCTGTAAGCCTCAGCATTCTGCAACCTAGGCCTTCCTTCCAAAGGATTGAAATAGTAGCCATTGGAGGGATCCCAGTGTTAATTATAAAACAAAGTGAATATACACCCAGCAGATATTGCTACCCTCCTTTCTTTAACCTGACCTGTAAGCTTATGGCTTCACTATATTGAAATGATCTTTCATTCAGAGTAAGGGTATAGCTACCTTAAAGAGTTCTCATGAGATAAAAGAAAGAAAGAAGGGTGTGTGTGAGGTAGAATCCCGAAGTTATATATTTTACCCAACGACCTTTCAACTTACTCAATTGGTGTGTATTACCTCCTATCATATGATTATTAGCACATTTATATAGCCTGCCTTGGAGAGCTTGGAGGGAGGCAGAGAGAGAGAGGTTTCTTTAGGAAATTGCCTGACGTTAACTATCAAACTCTGTGGTTAGACTATTTGGGTGTCCGTCAATAACTTTTAAAGGGCTCTGTTCCTTCTCTCTTTCAAATATTCTCCACAGTTTAGTAAATGTTTCAGTTTGTCCATATATATCAATTTATCACAATCTTTTAACGAAGATAATTAAGATAAGGATAACATGCACCAATTATTATTATTAGTTGTTTTACATAGAAGAATAGGCTGGAAACTGGTATGAATCAAGTTAGACTTTCCTTTGCTTTGTTGCCATAAAAGCTCCCTCTCCTACAATGGAAACCAGTCACCGCCTAAAAGATTACTTCTGCTGATGGTGGTGTCTGCAAATGTTGTCAGATTCAGTAAAAACTAGGCTAAATCTTGCCCCAGAGCAACAACTACAGCTGTAGGTTTCCAAGCAACTTGGTGAATTGGTTCGGTTACAAAAGGCTTTTAAAAAACTCCATCTGGTTTCCAGTCCAAGATGCGACCACCCCAAAGAATGATCTAATTCGGCTGCATTTAAACTTGGAATCTTTTCATTGCTTGCTTCAGAGCAGGAAATCAAATAATAGCCTTTAGGAGCAATAAGATCCACATGCTGGTTTAATTGCATGTCAAGTACATTTCTTGCTCATATTTCAACATATGTATAGTATAATGATGAAAAAAGATTTTAGGGCACCACTCTCTTTCCCTGAATTGTACTAAATTGTAATGAAGGGATGATAAGGTAGCGTTTGAGTATTATTAGACTTTCACATCCGATTTGACATGTGTTGTGCCTAATGTATACTCCCAGGCAGACAAAATTGTGGCTTTGTTTCTTTTTCCTTACCAGATGTAAAGTCTGTGAACCTTTTAAAGAAGATCACATCCTTATTTGTTGTACAAATTCTGAACTGGGTGTATTTTTTTCAGATAAATCTCCAGGGGCTACTTGGTTGCTTTTCAAGATGTGCCTATGCCTGTCTTTCTTTGGAACTCAGGAGCAAACAGCTCACTAGAAATGAACCTGGAGCCTTCCAGATGATTTGGACTATAACTGCCATACTGAAGTTGGATGTGATTTGTAATGCAGCACATCTGGAGGGCATCAGTTTGAGGGACTCTTGATGGAAAAACAGAGGAAAAAAGACATATACTCTGCAGAACATCTTTCAGAACAGATCTTTTTAAAAAGTGAAGTGTTCATCCCTCTTCTCTACATTTGCCATATGTGGAAAAGGAAGTTACAGAGGTTTGTTTCTAGATCTTATTGAGTACCGGTTAGAAATTAAAAAAAAAATTGCCTGTGCAGACTGTGTAGTTAGTAATTCTGAGTAATGGCACATGCTGCTTAATATGCAATGCCAGGGTTTAAATAATCTATTGGGCCAGGGCTTTTAGAGCACTGGGTATTAAGCAGTTAATGATATTTGAATAGCATTTTGATAAAAGGAATCTTGTCAGATAATTTGCCCAGTAGATCAATATTGTCAGATGAATTACTTTACAAGAAAAGTCTTACTCTTTAAAGCAAATGTTTTTTTTTTAAATAATGCTTACTAGGAGGTAAGTCATTACCATTTCCTGTATATGAAGCAAACCATGACATATTTGTAGTTTTACATCATGGTTTCCTGTGGGAGCTGTCTTTCAAGTTACAGGAAGTGTGAATAGTCCCAGAGCCATCTACATTCCAGTTTTTAATTTTGTCAGTCTAATAATAATAATAATAATAATAAAGAATCTCTCTCTCTCTCTCTCTCTCTCTCTCTCTCACACACACACACACACACACACACACACACACACACACACACACACAGGATTAAAAAAAAACCACTGAAAATGTTTGAAAAGCAATTGTTTTAAGAAAAAAATACATCCCAGTCTCTGACACTGGTATTTTATCCTCAAAACAAGACAGACAGTTTCAGTCTTTGCTGTGTCTTCTGATTTTCAAAAAGAAGTCCCTGTGTTTCCTAACAGAGCTTTCCTGTTATTGATAACAGAGATGATAACATTTTTTTCCATCCTAATTTGGGTGAGAGTACCAATCTACTGTCACATGGAAGGGTAGTTAAATGACAGCTTATTGTCAGTTGATGTGCAACGGGTTAAGATAGAACCCAAAGATGATGTTTTGTGTATAACTGCCAAGTAGATAATATGAAAGCTATTCAGAAGATTAGATATAATTGACAAAGTGAAAGACAGTTAAATATTGGTTGTCTTGTAAGCCTAGTGAGGTTGCACTATGGTAGAAGAGTTTACTTCCTCTGTGATAGCTATGGCTAGGAGTTAACCAGGAAGTGGCACAGGAAGGGGTGTAATTGTAAGGTGTTTGGCTATTTGAAAGGCAATTGGAATATTTTTATAAATTTCACTAACATTAAGTTAAGACATAAGTTCTTGCGAGAAATGTAAAGCTTAACCAGTAAGGACAAACTAAAGAGTGTTCATTTCCTGCTGACCTTATAACTCAAACAGATGTTTTCTCTTACAAGAACTATTAGTCCATGTGTGATGTTTCCATTTTCATAGTCCATAAACTTTGAAACCAGTTTAACCCCTTATAGACTTGATTTTCTAGCATGGAATCATAATTGCAATATCCTCATTTGTGCACATAGTTTTTGTGTCTTTCTTTCCTTTCTGCACTCCGTGTGTGTGTGTGTCTCCAAATATTGTCTTGCAAAGAAATATTTACTGCAGTTCTTTTTTTTCTTATTATTAATTTAAGTTTTGGCTGAATTTTTTTCTCCTTTCCTCCCTAGTCTTTCAACCTCCACAGGGGACAACAGATGTTTCCTCTGACAAGCTCTGTGAGAGACTTTTGTTAAGGATTTTTCCTCTTGGGAAGTTACTTTATTTTCCACTACACATTCAAAATGAGTACATGAATATATACAGATGTGCATGCAGAATGGCTGATAAAACAAGCATATAACTTTCCTCTTACCGTGTGTATGTGTGAAGAGAGGAATTTTATTTAGGCTTGTATAGATACTTGGCCCTGATAGAAATTATGTAAAGCTGTCATAGTAGTAAATCCATAGTTTTTGTGTCTTTCTTTCCTTTCTGCACTCCGTGTGTGTGTGTGTCTCCAAATATTGTCTTGCAAAGAAATATTTACTGCAGTTCTTTTTTTTCTTATTATTAATTTAAGTTTTGGCTGAATTTTTTTCTCCTTTCCTCCCTAGTCTTTCAACCTCCACAGGGGACAACAGATGTTTCCTCTGACAAGCTCTGTGAGAGACTTTTGTTAAGGATTTTTCCTCTTGGGAAGTTACTTTATTTTCCACTACACATTCAAAATGAGTACATGAATATATACAGATGTGCATGCAGAATGGCTGATAAAACAAGCATATAACTTTCCTCTTACCGTGTGTATGTGTGAAGAGAGGAATTTTATTTAGGCTTGTATAGATACTTGGCCCTGATAGAAATTATGTAAAGCTGTCATAGTAGTAAATCTGGATCTAGGAACTGATTGTTGATGTGAATTTTTAAAATCACTTTATCATTTTCTCTTATCTTTTTCTCCCCTATAATGGCCACTTTGCTTTTGTGTACTATTTTTTTTTTCTTATCCCTTCTTACAAGACAGAAATTTCAAAATAATCAAACATTATTAGACATTACTGATGATTTCTTTTACCTGGAATAAAGAGGTGTATGGTCAAACACCAAGACTGAAAAAATATTTGTATGCCTTTTAATATAGGGCTATAGGGCAGTGACGGTGAACCTTTTTGTTGCCGTGTGCCAAAAGTACGCGCATGCGCGCATGCCAGCACTCCCGCGTGCCGGCACCCATAATGCAATGCGCGCCCTCTGCGCATGCGCACGCACACACCCATGCGCACCACCCACACGCACATGCGCCCATACTGCGCATGCGTGCACCCACTGCGCATGCGCCCCCGCACCCCATTTTGGATCAACCTTTGCCGACGCGAATGGCCTGCCTTTGCAGAGGCAGCGGCGGCTCCTCCTCCTGCCAGCCTCGCGTTCCGGGCAGCAGCCAGCCAGCCAGCCAGCAGGACCGCGGAGGAGCGAGCTGCCCAGCCTGCTGTTGCTGGTGCGCCACCCTTGGACCAATTCTCCGCTCTGGGCATGAGCGGGCGCAGCCTGCGCAGCCCGCCCCTCTCGGGGACCGCAAGCTGGCTTGCCCCACTCGGCCTGGCTCCCAACCCCACCGCCAGCCACTCTTGCCTTATGCGGCGCCTCCTCCTCCTGGCCATGACTTGCAGGCTGAAAGTGCAGCCCGGCAGCGCCCACACTCGGAGGAAAAAAGAGGAGCTGGCCGAGCATTGGCGGGAGCGCCGGAAAGGCGGCCCCTTGCCTTTGTATCTCGTGCAGCAGCAGGAAGCCGGGCATTGCCAGGGCCCTTGAAGCCACCCAGCGGTCTTCGCCCTTCGCAAGCAGAGCCGGTGAAGAAAGCAGCCTCCCGAGTAACGGTGTGGCGGCTCGCAATCTCCGAGCCGCCGTGCCACACACACACAGTACCACACCACGCACCCTAGTTTGCAACTGAGGCCCTTGATGTTCAGGGCAAGTCCCTGAAATTTGCCATGCTGGACGCTGCCTGGAGTGCGAGGCTGGCAGGAGGAGGAGGTCGCTCCTGCCTCCCTCCCCGCCCTGCTGCCCCGTGCGCCCGAGCTGGCCGGTTGCTCCTGCCCTTCCCCGTTCAGCTGCCGCTGCTGCTCTTCTGGAGCCTCGCTTCCTCCCCCCCCCCAACGGACCACTTCAGACTCGTGCCAAATTAGGCGGAGGAAGGGGGATGGTAAAGAAGAGGCAGCTGCCGGGCGCATGAGGATTGCCAACCCTTCTTTTTCTCCCTCTGGCATTGAACCCAGCTGACTTGCTTGCCCCCAACCACGCTTGGTTACCCTGTTTGTTTTCATTTAGCTGCCACTCAAACTCGTAGAAGTCCAACATGGCTAGGGGAAGGACTCTCGGTGGCTGGATGGGGGTGGGATTTCTCCTCTAGCAACCCAGGCATATTTCTCCTCCAGCAATCCGGGCACAAGTGAGAAATCCCCCCCCCTTCCAGTCACCGAGAGTCCTGCCCCTGTTGCTCTCCTGGGGCTGCGCAGTGGTTCTCACCCTGCTGCTTGTGCCCAGGATGCTGCAGATGAAATCCCCCCTTCCAGCCACTGAGAACAAGCCAGCGCAGCCCCCCTCCCACCCCTTCTCCCAAGGGAGCGCACCCACTTCCCGGCCAGCACATCTCTTGCAGACGTTCCTTTGGCACAGACTCCGCTCCTTCGGCAGCGTTGCTTGTTTTCGGTGGCTGAAAGGGGGAGGATTTCTCGCTTGTGCCCGGGATGCTGGAGGAGAAATCCCCCCCTTCCAGCCACCGAGAACAAGCAACGCTGCCAAAGGAGCGGAGTCCATGCCAATGGAACGTCTGTAAGAGACGTGCCAGCCGGGAAGTGGGTGCGCTCCCTTGGGAGAAGGGATCCTGCAGGAGAAATCCCCCCCTTCCAGCCACCGAGAACAAGCAACGCTGCCGAAGGAGCGGAGTCCGGTGCCAAAGGAACGTCTATAAGAGACGTGCCGGCCGGGAAGTGGGTGCGCTCCCTTGGGAGAAGGGATGCTGCAGGAGAAATCCCCCCCTTCCAGCCACTGAGAACAAGCCAGCGCAGCCCCCCTCCCACCCCTTCTCCCAAGGGAGCACACCCACTTCCCGGCCGGCACGTCTCTTACAGACATTCCTTTGGCACGGACTCCACTCCTTCGGCAGCGTTGCTTGTTCTCGGTGGCTGGAAGGGGGGGATTTCTCCTCCAGCATCCCGGGCACAAGCAGCAGGGTAAGAACCGCTACGCAGCCCAGGAGAGCCGCAGGGGGCAGGACTGCTTGTTCTCGGTGGCTGGAAGGGGGCGGATTTCTCGCTTGTGCCTGGGATGCTGGAGGAGAAATCCCCCCCCTTCCAGCCACTGAGAACAAGCAGCCCTGCCCCTGTTGCTCTCCTGGGGCTGCGCAGCAATTCTCACTCTGCTGCTTGCAGCTGGGATTCTGGAGGAGAACCGCCGCCCTCGCCCGCCACCGAGAAGAAGCAGCGCTGCTGCTGCTTCTCTTCTGGGGTGCCTGAGCTGGCCAGGCACTCTGGACTGTGGACGCACGTCGCTGTGGGCTGGAGGGCTGGGGCTGCGCAAGAAGCCCGCTCAGGCGGGGAGGAAGGGAAGCCCCAGCCGGCTGGTCTTGGCTGACAGCTCTGCTCCCTTAGGAAGCGACAGCCGGGATCCTGTCTCCACGTCTTTGGGCACATGAGCTGTTCTTCGCACGCATGCATGCCAGATACCAGGCCAAGTGGCCAGCGCGCATGTGCACACCGGAAACAGGAAGATCATCTTCCCGGCGAGTGCATGCGAACCGGGTGACTGTTCTTTCAGTTTCTGGCGCTCCCGCGTACGTGAAGACCAGCTGGCTGGTGCACCGGAACCTGGAAGAGCAACGGGCGATGGCTTCGCGTGCCTGGAGAGATGGCTCTGCGTGCCACTTCCGGCACGCGTGCCATAGGTTCACCATCACGGCTATAGGGTTTTAACAGTGATGTGCAGAGTTAGATTTTCATTTTATGCTGACTTAAGGCAGATTTCACGAAATGTTCTGAAATTACTATAGAAGACATGAAAGTGGGATGTAAAAGAGGTACAAGAAGAGAAGCAATATTTGTCCTCCATAGATACTATTTTTTGAAGACAGTGTCTAAATTACACATTCTGTTAAAAAATTCCATGTTTGTGATTTAGCATAATGTGTGAATCTAGCCATTGTGGTTTATACAAAGTAATTTTTGCAAAATATGCAAAATCTATCAGCAGTCATGGGTTAATATGAAGCATAGGTTGAGCCAATTTAATGATTGTATATCTGTATGTTAAATATTGTATTACTAAGAATTTTCTTGTGGTAGCTAAATGTAGAAAAAAAGAGGAAAGCTTGTTAAATTACTTGAATTCATTTCAGACCTTCTCAGCCTTCTTTTCTTTTTATGTATAAACAGTTTATCTGACATTAGTCCTGCCTGAGAGTTGTTATTTTAGCTGAATTGCTAATTGCTGGGACCAAATGATGAATAATTCCATACGGTGTATATCTGGATAATTGGAAACAATTGGCTACCAAATCTGATCTTTTCACATATGAAGATATTTGAATATTGATAATAATATTTGAAAAGATTTGATTTGGTAGCCAATTGTTTCCAGGCCAAATATAAAGGTTCCTTTTGATTATCCCTATGTGGCTTGGGGCCTGCTTTTATCTGGGTCATCTTTTATCACCAGATGAGTTTGTTTGGGGAATTGAGTTAACAGAAGACTGTCTTATTTTCCTATAGAATTTGTCTGGTACAGAGGATTAGGCTTTCTCCCATGTTGAAGCAAGTTGTGAAATACATGCTTAGGAATTTTATTTTGAGTTTTAGCAGTGAGATATAGAGTTTTAGGTGGCTTAGCCTTAATCCAGAATCTGTGATCACCAAAATAAGCTTCTGACTTTATCCTCAACATATTTTTTTGTACAATGGTGGTCAAAACTGGTCACAGTATTCTAAGTGTGATCTTAGCAGTGCAGTGAATGCAAATGACCAGTTTTCTGCAAGAAGTATAAATCCTTCCATTCCCCACCATTCAGCTAGAGCTGAAGACGTTTCTTGGATGAGAAGCTAAACATCTTCAAAGAAAAATCTAGAAAGTCCAGTTGCCTCTTGAAAAAAGCACCTTTGGGACAACCATGTTGACTGAGAATCTCCATAGACATTTAGCAGTGCAGTATAAAGCAGTACTAACATTTCACATGATCTTGATATTATTCTATTGATGCAGTAGGACTGTGTTGGCTTTTTTGGCAGCTGTAGTACACTGCTGGCTCATATATGAATGGTTGTCCGCTAGATCCTTTTCACAATTACTGCTGTTGAGCAAGGTATCACCTATTCTATAACTGTGCATTTGGTTTTTCTTGCCTAAGTGTAAAACCTTGCTTCTCCATACTGGATGGAGCTAGCATCCAGGAATGGGTTGACCTCATCCGTTCAGTCTGTAGGACTGAGTCTATCAGAGTTGAGAAGCTCCGCCTCTGTTGCTAGGGCTCCCAGCTTTGATTCCGTCCTCAGACTGTGTGATCCTTTTAACCCGTTCCTGTTTCCATCTGACAAATAATTTGATCCTGAGAACGTATTTGCCATTCTGTGAGTTTTTCCCCAGCTGACTCCCGTTTCACCAGGTAGAGTCGCTGGGTCGATCGCAGCACAGAGCTTCGGCTCTAGCCACGGCAGCTGTTGCCTCAGCGCTTGATCAGTGGCCCTGACTGTTCAAGGGGCTTCAGCTCCTAACTTTGCCACTGGAGCTTTCGTGCTCCAACGCCTCCATAAAATCATAAAATCAGGTGGGCCAGTGTGACGGGGCTTCGTGCCTCCTCTCCACTGAGGCAAGCGGTAGTGACCAGAGGAGCTTCCGCGCTCCATTCTCCCTGCTAGCTACCATAGGAGCTAGTGTGATAATGTGGTGTTGCTGAATTACAGGCTGTCGAGCTTCTGCTCCGCTCCAGTGGGCACGCTTAAAGACCTTCTTCTGCCCAGCCACAGGTCACAGGAGCCTAGCGCTCGAGCAACACCTGGTCACTGGAGCCTAGCGCTCCAACAGTAATTACCGCACACGGCTTCAGGGCAGCCAGTGTCGGGGAGAGTAAGTCGCAGGAGCTTCGCGCTCGAGCGACACGCTGCACTGCACCTGCTTGGCGCCCTGGAGATTCAAACTCCAACGGCCTATCTTCCCGCCGCGCCAGAAGACTTTGACCTAGCGAGCCGTGCTACAGCTGACTGCTGGCCACAGCGCCTGAGGGCTACTGTCCTGCGGGCCGCACTACAGCTGACCAGCAAAATTCAGCAAGCCCTCTTCACCGCGGCTTAGGAGACTCTCTCCCTATCTATTCAAGGGCTACAATTAACTTCTGGTCAGAGCTTGACTGAGCCCTCAAACACCAATTCAGATGCTCGGGCTGCCATTTTCTAGTGCAGTGACGCAGCGGCCTCTCCATTAGGGCTTCTATCGCCCGGGGGAGATTCAAAATGGCGGAGAATCTGTCTTAGGCCTCCACAGCCAAAGCTAAGGCTGGCAAGAGACACAGCAAATCAGTGCCTCCCCCTTCGCCTGAAGCCTTCCAAGCACCTCCAAGAAAGCCCCTTCTAGAACAAAGGGGTGCAATGAAGATCCCGAGGGGCACACTGACAAACCCAAAAGCTCCAGGGCCGCTGAACGCAACAAGCGTCACAGAGACAGGGCGTTAGAGAAGCTCTGTGCACAATCTATAAGCAAGACTACTGCAAATCAGCGCATTCAGATGGAGGGGGCCAAGCACACCAGTCAGCGACCCACAGATACAGCCCAGGGAGACACAGGAGAGCTGCTCTCCCTGGACAACCCTGAACTCTCCATTAATAACGCTGATATCTGGGGGACAGTAGTGGCAGAGCCAAACCCTAAGGCGTCCATAGACCAGGGCCCGCTGCTACGTTCACGCCCACAGTGGCAGGCCTCAGACCCAACATGGCGGAAGGTTCCTTGGAACCTGCAAGCATGCAGTCCATTATTGCCGAGGCCATTAGGCAAGGCATTGCAGCAGGACTGAAGCAATTTAGCAGACCAGCCTCCGTGGTCTCCGAGCTGTCCCATTCGCAGATACGGGACCTAGAAGCACCTTGCCCAGGAGCTCATCCCCTGGTTCCAGAGCATTACTCGCCTGATCATTCGACAGGCACCCAGTCAGAAATCTCGGATGAGGACGGTGACATGGACCTCGATCTCTCCGACGATGAAGGGATTTCACCTCACCCGCCTTATCAGGACTGTTTCAGCCGGGCCTTTTCAAATCCCTGCTGTTTAAGGCCAAGAACACGGCTAACCTTGGGACATCAGCAGCAGCAACAGAACCTCCGGTGGGCCAGAATGACCCGCTCTTCGCAGAGCCCACTTCAGCGGCGGAGGTCATACCATCCCCACAAATCTTCATGGAAGTCGTCCAATGTCAGTGGAACTCTCCTGCATCCGGTCCCATGCCATCTGCGGCCGACAGGAGGTTCTACAATGTGGGGTTGGAGCTGGCCAGATCCCTTCAGACACTGTGGGTGGACGCTCCGGTGGCGGCTGTCCATTCCTCGACCATCATGCCAGGTGATCCGGAGGAGCTTCTGAAGCCGGAGGACAGGAGGACGGAACAGGCGCTCCAGAAGACACAACAGGCGGCTGCCAGGGCGGTTCGGGCATCCAACACTGCCTCATTTTTTACACGCACCTCCCTGATTTGGCTGCGCCAACTGCAGGACAGAGTTCCAGCTTCCGAACTCAGGGCACACCAGGAATAAATAAGCTCCTGGCGGCGGCCCAATTCTCAGCGGATGCCACCCTGCAGGCAGCCCGATTTGCATCAAAGGCCATCGCGTCCTCCGTGGTGGCTCGCCGTATGCACTGGCTCCGCCACTGGCAGGCGGATACACGTCACAAATGGTGTCTGGCATCTGCCCCCTTTAGGAGCCAACTCCTCTTTGGGGAAGCCCTGGACCCGATTTTAGTTGAATCCAGGAACAAAAGGAAGGTCCTGCCGACCTTTTCTAGGAAAAGCTCCTTTTGCTCTGCTCCCTACCCTCGGCGGCCCTTTCGAGCCCCTGACTCGGGCGCTGGCTATCCCAGGGCCCAAGGTCAGTATGGGTCCTGGCAGAGGCAGCTACCAGACACACCAGGCAAGGGTAGGCAGTACAAATGGCCCTTTCGGGGTGGAGGAGGTCGCCCCTTTCGTCGCCCCAAGTGAGTCAACGTCCAATCCTCCCATTGGCAGTCGTCTGGCTCTCTGCCGATAGATGGGAGGAAATTACATTGGACGTCTGGGTCAGGGAGACGGTAAGATCAGGACTCTCCCTAGAATTCCTCTCCACCCCCCGGAGGTTTTTCATCAGATGCCCAGTATCCAAAAGAGCTTCCAAAAAGGCCCTCATGGAATCTGCCATACAGCACCTGCTGGACATTCGAGCCATCCAGCGGGTACCGGAGGTTCAACTAGGGCAGGGTTTCTACTCTATTCTTTTTGTGGTCCCCAAATCCTCAGGCAGGTGGAGAGCTATTCTTGACCTTAAAAGATTGAACCATCACCTCTGTTACCAACAGTTCAAAATGCACTCACTTCAGACGATTCTGGGGGGCATACGACAGGGCAACTTCCTCGCCTCGATTGACCTAACGGAGGTCTACCTGCATATCCCGATTCTGCCATTACATCGGCAGTACCTTAGGTTTTGTTATGCAGGTATTCATTATCAATACAGGGCCCTCCCATTTGGCCTCTCCTCTGCCCCATGAGTCTTGTGCTGGCGGTGGTGGTGGCCCACCTTAGAGATATACCGTGTCCAGTATTACCTGGATGATATTTTAATACAGTCATCCTCAATGCACCAAGCGGTGAGGGATCTCCAGGTAACGGTCCATACCCTCAGATACCACGGGTTCTCCATTAACATGGAGAAGAGCCACCTCACTCCCTCTAATCGCCTGACTCATTTGGGAGCTGTTGTAGACTCTCTGGAGTGTAGGGTGTACCTATCCCAGGCGCGCCAGGACAGTATTAGAGAGTTGTCATCCTTGGTCCTGAGACAGCGCAAGGTTCCCCTAGCATTGCTTTCTACGCTCCTGGGCAAAATGATCTCTAGCATAGCCATTACACCTTGAACATGCCTACACTCCAGAGACCTACAATGGTTTCTCTTGCCATTTCAGAGGACAGGACGCAGCACTTCGTCAGCCAGGGTTCTGGTCCCCTCAGAAGTTTGTCGCTCCCTAAACTGGTGGAGGTTGCCGGCCATCTCAAAGGGTTCTCTCTTTCGAGAGCCTCACAGGCTGGTGGTCACCACGGACGCCAGCCTATCCGGTTGGGGGGCGCATTCCCAGTCGCACATGGTCCAGGGCTGGTGGACTCCAACCAAATCAAAATGCAACATCAATCGGCTGGAGTTACGGGCAGTCTACCTAGCCCTGCGGCTAGGTAGACTGCAGCACCTGACCTCCGGCAAGCACGTTTTAGTGCTCACGGACAATGTGGCTACAAAAGCCCACATAAACAGGCAGGGAGGCACCAGGTCACGCTCCCTCATGCGGGAGGCCAGGAGACTGGGTCTTTGGGCGGAGCGTCATTTCCAGTCCATCTCGGCGGACCACATCTCCGGGGAGTCCAATGTGCAGGCGGACTGGCTCAGTCAGATGACCATTGATCACGCGGAGTGGCGCCTGCACCCGTCCATCTTCCGAGACCTGACGAGCCAGTTCGGACTTCCAGAGGTCAACCTCTTTGCCACCCCGGAGAATGCTCAACTGCCAAGGTTTTTCTCGAGGTTCAAGACCCAAGGCGTGGAGGGGGTTGACGCCCTCTGCTGCAAGTGGCCGCCAGGCCTTCTGTACGCCTTTCCTCCTATGCCACTTCTCCCCAAAGTAATCCGAAAAATCCTGGAGGAAAGGGCGGAGGTGTTGCTCCTGGCGCCGCATTGGCCCAGGAGGGCCTGGTTTGCAGATCTGAAGTTGCTATCGGTGGCTCAGCCCTGGAGAATTCCTCAGAGCAAATCATCGCTCAGCCAGGGGGCGGTGGTCCATCCGGATCCCCGGTGGTACCAACTGACTGCCTGGCGCTTGAGCGGTGCGCTCTGAGACGACATAACCTCTCCTCCAGGGTTATCAAGACCATCCAGGCTTCTAGGAGGCCTTCCACTGAGCGCATTTACTCAGCCACCTGGAAGGCATTTTGCGCTTGGTGCTCTAAGGTGGGATGCTCCCCAGTACAGATTTCAATTGCACAGCTCCTAGACTTTCTCCAGGAGGGGCTGGACAAGGGGCTAGCGCCAAACACCATCAGGAGGCAGGTGGCAGCACTGTCTTCCGTGCTATCCTGCGGCTCGCTGGAGTCCCTGGCTCAACATCCCACCGTTTGCCACTTTATTAAAGGGGCAACTAACCTGTGTCCTCCTGTTGTCCACAGGTACCCCACCTGGGACCTGTCGAAGGTTCTGAACTCCCTAACAGGGAACCCATATGAACCTTTGCGATCGGCCAGCCTCCGTCACCTTACCTATAAGGTGACATTTCCGGTGGCCATCACTTCTGCCAGGAGGATTTCCAAGATTGCGGTCCTTTCGGTTTGGAAGGACCTTTGCGTCTTCCATGCGGACAGAGTTGTCTTACGGTTGGACCCTTCCTTTATCCCTAAAATAAACTCCGGGCTCAGGAGATCATTCTTCCTAATTTTTGTCCCAACCTGACCCACCCTCTGGAACTAAAGTGGCATACCTTGGACGTGAGGAGGGCTCTCCGCGTCTATGTTAAGAGAACTGCTATGCTGAGAAAGTCGGAGGCCCTCTTGGTATCATTCCAGCCGACCACCTTGGGTCACAAGGTGACATAGTCTACTGTTGGCAGGTGGCTACGGGGGACCATCGCCAAGGCGTATGATCTTCAAGCTCTCCCACGACCTTCATGCATGACGGCACACTCGACTCGAAGTGCGATGGCGGCCTGGTCAACACAGGCTTCGATCGAGGAAGTCTGCAGAGCGGCCACTTGGTCTTCCCCATCGCCGTTTATACGTCACTACAAGCTAGACATATTTGCTTCGGCGGAAGCGGCGTTCGGTCGCCGAGTTCTCCAAAGGGTCCATACAGAGGGAGAGACCTTGGACCAGACTATAACCCACCCATAGGACAGACGGCTTTGGTATGTTCCATTCCTGGATGCTAGCTCCACCCACTATGGAGAAGGGTCTTACCTGATACCCTCCTTTTCGTAGGGTGGAGCTAGCATCCAGCCCCACCCAAGGTCAGTCTAGTCCGCAACTCAGGAGGGAGATCTTCGAAGAGGCTATCTTCGAGGAGGATCACACGTCGAGTCTGTCCATTCGTCTTCGCCAAAGCTGGGAGCCCTAGCAACAGAGGCGGAGCTTCTCAACTGATAGACTCAGTCCTACAGGCTGAACGGATGAGGTCAACCCATTCCTGGATGCTAGCTCCACCTTACGAGAAGGCGCGTATCAGGTAAGATCAATGCCCCTTTTCACTGAATTGCATTTGTTGGATAGGGCCCAGTGTTCAGGTTTGTTAGGATCCTTCTGGATCTTGAGCGTGTCTTCTAAAGTAATGGCTATTCCCCTCATCCTGCATCTTTGAAACTCAGCCTGAGGTCATAATATGTTAAAATTTTCTACTTTCTGTAATTCCGCTTCCCCTCCTCCATACACCTATTGGTATAAACAGAATTTAAACACCTTAGGGAATTATGTTAAGCTTGTATTAATAAGCCAGAATCTCCCCCCCCCCCGCCTCTCTCTTTTGTTTGTTTGTTCCAGTGCTAAAACAAAATTAGCTTCCTTCAAGCCATGGATATATAATGACCTGCATGATGTAAGCAGAATAGTTGTCCTGGTACATACAATCCAAAATATACATGAATAAGCAATTAATCCTGTTTTAAATATACTTTTAGAACAAAGCATGCAGTTGTTTAGTCTTTCCAGCTGCTATGAGGAAATTGTTTTTTGAATTAGGGCATAAATTATATTCCCAAAGCCTTATTAGGGTAATGTCTTTATTAGGTCAACTGGAGGTCACAAAATACAATGTGCTTTCCAATTCTCAGAATTCTTCAGCAGTCTAGATGGTAAATAAACTAAGCCAAAAAGAAAAAGGGAGAGATGGATAAAAGGTGGTTCTTTAAACCATGATATTTGTTTCTAATTAGTGTTTTGAGGTTAAATGTTGGGCGAAAGTGAAGAAATTCAGATTAGTTTGTATTATGTACTATAAATGCAACTGGTACTCAGAACTCTCCCATAAGATGAAGGATTTAAAGAAAAACTAAACCAAGAGCTTCCTCCATAGACAAAGACCCCCCCCCAAAAAAACCCAAGCAAACAACCACCACAAACACAATTAGAGAGAAATCAGAAAGTAGTAATGTGTATAAATATACATATATATATATCAGTACAGTTTTCCCTAAATCCAACCACCTTACCCTGAGGAAAGTTCCATAGTTTCTTTCAGTTAAGATGTTTCAAGTGAGCAAAATCCCCACCCTTGTGAAGGCTCATGGAAGTTATAATTATTGTACGCTCAGCTCATATCAGTGTGACTCCTAAGTCTCATGAAAATACCTTCATTAATAATATTTTTATCACTCTGTATGTGCTGTGTTTTGAATTCAAAGTCAAAGGAATGTTTTATTTCCACCCCCTTGAAAAAAGCTGAATCTTTTCCTAAGCTTGTATGGTAACTGTACAGTGCCAGGAAAAGGTTTTACAAAATAAATAAATAAAAGACACATTTTACATCTTGGAGGCATCAAAACTGTGTGAGAAGGTGCTTTTGAGCAAGTGTGAGCATTCCTCAACGCAAATGCCTACTTTCTTGATATCATGAATAAAGACCCTTTAAAAATTGATTCCTGGTCCTTGCCTAAGAAAAATCATATTGAAAAGTATGAGATATAATGTATAGTACATACTTTTTTTTTGCTTGGGAATCAGATTTTTTTGTCCCTTCTTCCTTGTGCATTTAGCTTCCTCATAGAAAGAATGTGCTACCATTATGACACATGCATTCCGAGTTGCTCTAACCCTAAAATATTAGACAATTGTAATACAGACATAGGCAACCAGACCCACTGGAGAGAATACAGATTGGAACTTCCTAAAGATAGTCCTTGTTTAGCAGTGCTAATTTGGATTTGAAATAACGTGCCTATAAGTCAAAAAAAGGTCTATGTTGCTTATGATGGCAGTGCCGGTAGTCCCAGTTACTGTCAATAGTGAGGACTGCATGGAACATTAATCAAGTGACTGTGATTTCTGACTTCCTGCTGGCTTCCACATTGTCTTTGCTTATGGGAAACCAGCAGGGAAGGATTCAAATCATGTGACTATGGATGCTGCAATGGCTGTTGAATTATGAGGTTTGTTCTAATTAACACTCATTCAATGCCATCATACAATATGTTTGAACGATCACTAAACGAATAGTTGTTAAACAAGGACCATCTGTAATCTTTTATCACTTTTGGCTTATAGAGGCCATAATCCAAAACATCTGGAAAACACATGTTGCTAATCATCCTAGATGCATTTAAAGACAGAATTTTGACAGATCTGAAGTAAGGTGATTGATTGGAAAGGCAGTGTGGAACTACACAGTATTTGTGAACTTAATACTTGGAAAATAGAAGAAGATTCCTGAAGGGCTTCATACATACTATATGGAACTGATGCCAGTAGCTCGGGAACTTCTAGTAAAAGTTTGGAGTCCAAAGTAACCCTACATTAGACATAGATCAACAGGAAAGTTTATTTCCTGTATAGATAGATATACCTTAATTGCTGTTCTAGATCCCTTTGTGATAATAGCTAAACTGTGCAGTATGCAACCTTCCCTACCACAAGCATCCTAAAGTTGTTGGACTCCATATTATATCACCTGACACAGCTCATTCTGTCTAAGAATGATGGAACTGTTCTCTAACACGTCTTAGGGTTGCTTTGAAGGACAAAAGTAGCTATGATATGAAGGCATGGGTTTTAGAAAAAATAGGAGCCCAAAGTTGTTTCTGTAAAACACTGAATATTATTGTAGGTTGGTAGGTTTTATTTAATAGATCTTATTTAGTCTGTAATAAAGGATTTGATTTGATTTGCATGTTGTTACTACATAGTGAATCCATTTTGAAGGTCACTGTTAAGTAAAGACCTGTAAGAATCAAAGGCTGATTCTACATCTGCTCTCTATAATAGCTTTCATTTTTCCATTGCAATGTTATATAATTTTGCTTGATTATTTGAAAGTTATATATGCATTTTTATCATACTAATTTAAAAATAACATTAAAATGAGCATGACAGTGGTAATCATCTCATGACCTGAGAGTATATTAAAATATTAATGTCTTACATTGGAACTAATCAGTTTCCAACAGCAAGGTAAAAGTCATGTTTTTAATCTTGTTAAAAAGAACCTTTATATAAACATAGTGTTTTTTTTCAGTAATGCTTTTCAAATAGCTCAATGTTTCTTAAACTTTTTTTTCTCTCAGGATCCCACTTTTAAAAATTATGGGAAGGGCCCAAAAGAGTTTTGTTTGTATGGGATATATTTATTTTTACCTTACTAAAAATTAAAATTAATGTATTCACTGCCACTACTACTTCTCACAATTGTTTGAAGGGGTCTAAATCCTATACAAATTTTTTAATATAGGCTGGCAAATAATTTTGATTTTTTCAGACCCCTGAAGATCTGGAGAACCTCCAGGGATCATGGGACCACTTTAAGAAACACTGCTAGAGATAACTGTTGAGACTGGATGTTGAATTTGTAAGTGAATACCATCATCAGATGTTGCTTCTGTTAAAACCAGTCTTTTGGTTGTTTTTGAAGTTCAGTGGGTTGGCCCACACCAAACTCAACTTGGCAGATAAGGGGTAGTGTAGCTGTATCAACATAACTGAAACAGAAGTTTATTATAAGATTAATTCCGCCAATCACCTGTTACTCCTTATGCAATGTTTCTGTGCAACCACATGTATAGGATTCAGTGGTTCTTCAGAGATATCTCTGCAGCAAAGCAATCTTGTGCTTGTCAACAGTGCAATGAATGCTATGCTTATATTCAGTGAAACTTAACTTGAAGTGTAAAATGTTTAATTGGGAACAAATCCTGGTAAACTCCTTTAATGAGTTCATATTTTATTCTCCATCGTGGGTAGAGCTAGCATTCAGGATGGGTTGTCCTCGTCCACTCAGAATGAGGACCGAGTCTGTCACTTTTGATAGGATCCGCCTTGCCAGGACCCAGCTTCAACTCGGTCCTCAGACTGGACGGACGTGGCTAAATTATCTCCTTTCCTGAATAGCTAACTTCATCGAAATTGTGTTCAAAGGATTGCTGTATCTAATTGTGAGTCAGTCCCCAGCGTCCTCTTTTGACATCCGAGGATCGCGGGGAGTTCGGCAGCTGAGCTTTGGCTCCTGCCGTGGCAGCGGCTATCGTGCCTGTGGGTGGCATCGACCATGAGGGGCTTCGGCCTGGTCTGCCATTGGAGCCGTGCGCTCCCTGAATTGACGGTGGCACTAACTGAAAGGGGCCGGCGGCTCCGAGCGTTCTATCACCACGGCTGTGGCCTGTGGAGCGTCGTGCTCCTTTCTCCTGGCTCCCCTCAGAACTGAGATTTGCCAGTTGAGCAGCCAGGCAGGCGCAGAGACTGATCCTTGCCCAATGCCATCGCAGGAGCTTCGTGCTCGGGTGACGGGGCCACAGGGGCTTCCCCCCCGATCATTGCCGCATTTTTTTTGCTGCTGCACAGGTGGACGCTATAAATTCCCACCTGGTCTCTGGCTGCCGAGAGGAGAAGGACTCGATTAGTCGCAGGAGCCTAGCATAATGTGGTTTGTTTGGTTTTGGCTTAGCGAATTATAGGTAATTGTGGTTTTGAGAACCTTGGTTTAAAGTTGAGAAGTTTGCATGAAGATATAGAGAATTGTGATTTACCTCATAAATTAAGCAACCATTGCATTGTGAAGTCAGACAAAGAATCTGCTTTTCATTAACTATACGGAATTATTCTGGGAGTTTCAAAATGGACCCTCATCTCTGAAGGCCCTATCTAACCTGTCAGCCTGAGAAGACCAGTAAGTTGCTGCCTGTTCCTTTTGTTGCAGATTAGAAGAATGCGCTGTTACATTGGGGGTTCCGTATTGGGATATGTCTTTTTATTCTCTTTTGTGGTTTATTATTTCCTGTTTACTACCCTGTTCACAAGCACATTTTGAGACAAACTTTGGTTTGTTTCCTCTCCAGCACGCATTGTAGAAGCAATTGATTCACACTTAGCTGAGAAATGCGGTATTTCTGCTGATCTAGTTTTCAGGATGGCGGGTATATAAATGCTGTTATTTTTGCCGTGTTTCTGTGCAGGAAGATGGATGGGACAGACAACTGGATTTTGTTCTATCTTGTCCCTTGCTCCCCCTCCCCCAGCCAAACAGCTAATCAGTGTGATTGCCATTTGTCTGTTCTATGGTTGCGCATGTTCTTCTTGGGAGTTGGCCTGTTTAGAAGATTATGTTTCTGTGTGTAAAAACAAGACAGCTCTAAAAAAAAAATCAGGCCACCAATTGTCACAACTACACTAGCAATATAGATGACAGCAAGCACAACCAGAGACCTTTTTTTTTTAATAAAAAGAAAATGCAGACATATGTTCACGGACTTTGAAGAGAAGAAAAGATGTGAGCCTACAATCTTTGGAAAAGACAGATGGGTGACAGTCAGCTTTTGTTGAAGATGCAGAAAGAAAAGTTTTCTTAGATGTAGAGAAAGGAAAGCACACAGCAGGGCACCAGTCAGAATTCTAGTAATAGCAGCAGGGAACAAGTGGCAGGACTGCTTTAAGCCTGATTTCATTAAATAGATGGGAGATGTCAAGATATGTGAGTGAGGAACCCCAAAGGTATTTATGTTGGAAGGAGGGAAATTAAAAGGATTAAACTAGAGAGAGAGAATGAGAGGCAGAGAGGCTGTCACTGCTTAGTTATAGTTTCTTTTTGATACTTAAAAGGTTGGTTTGCTAATACTTAGAAGAGCCCCAGGAGGCCTAGGTTAATAAATATATGTGCAGACAGATTCAGATTCCTTCTTAAAATCTCTCAAGAGTTGGAGGACAAGTTTAGGAAATGTGTATTTGTTCAGCAAACGTGTGGGTCTGTGTAGTACATTGTTAACAGTTGTAAAAAAAAAAAAAAAGATTTTGGTAAAAGATAAGGTTGCTTTTAAGCTTGTCCCCGATCGCATTCTTCCTTGCTACATATGCTTTACTGTACATAATATTTTGGAACAGTTTTGCAGAATGCTGACTCTTTTCACATTTGGTTCTTAAATGTTTTCCTTTTTTTGGCCTTTTTTAAAGCAGCCTTCCCAATCTGATAGCCACTAAATGTGCTGGGTTAGAATGACTATGATCTCTCAGCCAAGCAATGGCCAGGTTGGGAAATACTGACATAGATTATGCTATATTTGCTTTCTCTCCTGTAGTTGCAGGCAAGCATCTATAGCAATATTTTTTAAAATAAATATAGTCGTTCATGCAGAAAAATATCAGGCTGCATTGATAACTTTAATTATGAAGTCCCTATTTTTCTCAAGTGCCTGCTTCTTTGCAACAGAAGCATAGAAGGCCAGGCCCGTAATAGTCTGTTATACCAGTGATCCATGGAATAATGCATCCCTGAGTAGTAACCATTAACTTCCATAGTGCACTGATTTGTGCATTGAAGGGACCCCTTGTAGGTATTTTCTAAAGAAAACTATAACTGCTCTATAGGATCCGTCATACTTCATTGCTTCAGTAATCTGTGTATTTTGCAGTATGGAGACACAACTAGGCTTTTGGCACACAATAAAATGTTATGGCTGCAGATGAGTTGTCATAGGTTTAGGTTAATAATCTCTGAGTTGTTAGAATCCTAAAATAGTCCTGATACATGAAGCTTAAAATGTGCCTGTGCAAAAATGTGCACAGTATAGAGCTATCCTTTTCAGCCATATGATTGTATTGATTATGTATTTAAGAGGTATGTGTCAGAAAGATAGACCTTTTTAACTGGATATCCCTCCTTCCTAAATAAACTAAGTAACATATACCTGTGGTTAACACACACACACACACACACACACACAAATGGGATCACCAGTAATGTTTGCCTGGTAATTTTCAAATATAAGAGAAGGAACGTTGGTCTTACCTGACACGTTCTTTCTCTGTGCGCTGCGGGAGAATCCAAGCATGGGTTAACTTCTGTCTATTGCTTAGGGACGGAGTTGAGAAAGTTTTGGCCACGCCTCCTCTGCTCGACCGAGCCCAGTTTTTCGACGAAGGCGTAGACCTCCAGTAAAGTTGGTATTGGTGACGATGTCGGTCGCCCCCGGACTCTGGACCAGGACGGTCGCCAGGGTGGGTTTGGATTCTCCCGCAGCGCACAGAGAAAGAACGTGTCAGGTAAGACCAACTTTCCTTCTCCAGTGCGCTGCTAGGAGAATCCAAGCATGGGACATACCCAAACTTAATGTCTCAAGGGCGGGAAACAGGTTGGTCCAGGGTCCCCAAGGTGGAATGAACACTTTGCAGCACTCTCCTCCCGAACGATGCCTCGGCCGAGGCAAAAACGTCCAGCTTGTAGTGCTTAATAAAGGGCGATAGGGATGACCACGTTGCCGCCCTGCAAATATCCTCGATCGAGGCCTGCGTCGCCCATGCGGCCGTCGTAGCCGCACTCCTGGTTGAGTGGGCCGTTATACATCCGGGTAACGGCCTGGCCTGAAGTTCATAGGCTTTGGCGATACACGCCTTCAACCAGCGGCCTACAGTGGATGGAGTCACTTTCCTGTCTGGATGCCGGCTGGAATGAGACGAATAGGGATTCAGTCTTCCGAAAGGAGGCTGTCCTTTTGATGTACCTGTGGAGGGCCCTCCTGACATCTAGAGTGTGCCATTTCCCAGGGGGTGATTAGGCCCCGGGCATAAATCTGGCAAAATGACCTCCTGGGCCCTATGGAACCAGGAGTTTACTTTGGGGAGAAAGGAGGGATCCAACCACAGAACAACTCTGTCCGGATGGAAGATGCACAAGTCGCTTCAAATGGAGAGAGCTGCCAACTCCTGGCCGAAGTAATGGCCACAAGGAAGGCGACCTTAAATGTCAAGAGCCAGAGACTAGTTGTCCTCAATGGCTCGAATGGCGTAGAAGTGAGGGCTTGTAGCACCAAAGAGAGGTCCCAGGTGGGGTACCTATGTACCACAGGTGGCCTGAGGTTGGCAGCCCCTTTGAGAAAACTGTGCACCCTCTGATGTTGAGTGAGGGATTGCAGATTCTCACATGTCAATACTGTGGACAAAGTGGCCACCTGCCTGCGGAGGGTGTTAGGGGACAATCCCTTGTCCAGTCCCTCCTGTAAAAAATCCAGGATCTGCGGGATCGATGCCGAGATAGGATTGATGTGCCCCTTGGAGCACCACTTGCAAAATGCAGTCCAGGTGGCATTATATATGCAATTAGTGGAAGGTCTTCTGGAAGCCTGGATAGTCTGTATCACCTTCCCAGAGAATTTGTCCCTCCTCAGGATGTCCCTCTCAACTGCCAGATGGTTAACTGGAGCCATTGAGGCTCCGGGTGAAGCAGTGCCCCCTGGCTGAGAGAGATCCTGTCCTCGGGAATCCTCCAGGGGCGGGATACTGAGAGGCTGACCAGATCTGCTTACCAAGGGCGTCTGGGCTAATGGGGAGCGACGAGAAGAATCTCCGCCTTCTCTGCTAACACCTTCCTGATCACCCTCGGAATGAGGGGAAGAGGAGGGAAGGCGTACAATAGCCCCTGGCACCAAGGGCTGCGGAGAGTGTTGACCCCTTCTGCCCCCAGTACAGCAAATCTGGAGAAGAACCTCGGCAGCTGAGTGTTCGTCGGATGAGCAAACAAGTCCACTATCGGATGACCGAACCTCTGGGACAGGTCTTTGAAAAGGTCCGGGTGCAGGTGCCACTCGGAATGGTCTATGGTGGTCCTGCTCAGCCAGTCCGCTTGCACATTGGTGACCCCTCATATATGCTCCGCCCTGATGGAGAGGACATGCAACTCCACCCAGAGCCCCAATCTCTCCGCCTCGTGCATGAGAGACCTGGAGTGGGTGCCCCCCTGGCGGTTGATGTGGGCCTTGGTGGCCACATTGTCTGTTAGGAGCAGGACGTGGTGGCCGGCTACTAATCCCTGGAAGTGAAGGAGGGCCAGGTGTGCTGCCTGGAGCTCCAACCAGTTTATGTTGTTTGTTAGGTCCGCCGGGCTCCACCATCCCTGAGTCACCTGGGACTGGGCGTGGGCGCCCCACCTGAAGAGGCTGGCATCTGAAGTTATTGTGATGTGGCTGGGCTCTCTGAACAGACACCCCTTCTGCATGACACGGGACGTCCACCAATGAAGGGAGCGAATGACCTTCGGTGGAACCCGAACCCTGGTCCTGGAATTGCTGCTGCCGACCCTCTGCTGTGGCAACAGAAACCATTGTAGGGTCCGGGTGTGCAGCTGTGCCCAAGGGACAATGTCGATGCAAGAGATCATTTTTCCCAGGAGCTGAGAAAGGAGTCCATTGTGTCCGAATTTGATTCACTAGTGACTGTATGCTGGACTGACAGTCCTGGGACAGGTAAACCTCGCAGTGTCTATCACTGCGCCAAGATGAAGAAGACTGGTGGAGGGGACCAGGTGGCTCTTTTCGAGGTTTACGGAAAAACCATGTCTTTGCAGAGTCTGGACCGTGATTCGGAGGTCCTCCCGTGCCTGAAGCGGAGACGACGACTGGATAAGGATGTCATCTAAGTAACACTGCAGCCGTACAGGCAGTGCCCTGAGATATGCCGCCACTGCTGCCAACAGCTTGGTGAAGGTCCTGGGTGCCGATAATAGGCCGAAGGGCAGGGTCCTGTATTGGTAATGGCGCCTTGCGAAATAAAACCTCAGGAACCTTCTGTGGGACGGGTGTATGGGCACATGGAGGTAGGCCTCCTTGAGATCCACGGACGTCAACAGGTCGCCCTGCCGGATGCATCCCAAGATGGATTGTTGTTGTGGCCCGCCAGCGTCCCGTGCCGGTGCTCAGGGATCCCGAGGACGATGAGGCGGTTGTGGCAGGGTACCATCGGCCCGTGCACCCGGCGCCCGAGTCAGAGAGTGAGGGGGACTCAGTGCCAGA
This sequence comes from Thermophis baileyi, assembly GCA_003457575.1. Lineage (NCBI taxonomy): Eukaryota > Metazoa > Chordata > Lepidosauria > Squamata > Dipsadidae > Thermophis > Thermophis baileyi. The sequence goes on along the minus strand of QLTV01003280.1, from coordinate 533,722 downwards.
GGATGACAGCCAATCAGGGCCTTCTGCACCTCCTCAGTGGGAGCTGAGTGACTCAGGAGAAGAGGAGGAGCCTCTGCTTGATGCTAGGGCACGCAGGGCAGCTAGCAGGCAGGAGTGGCTCTGTAAAATGAGGTCTCCTCGCGAGTAAATCTGCAGACTGATTGGCCACGCCCTAAGGCTATTTAAGGCTTCAGCACGCTGAAGCCGACTGCTGGAAACAACGTTTTACATTCTTGCTGTTCTTGAGACTTCTACGGCTTGGAAATTCTGGATTCTCCTTTTGTTGACTAATTCATCCCGGGCTTTTTGCAAACGTCTGTGAGTCACTGATAACAGAGGACCTAATTGGCTATTTACTTTGAGGGTTTGACTTCTGGCCAGCTTTCTACCGGATTTTTTGGCACACCGGACTTTCTTATGCTTTAATGATTTTTAGCCTCTAGTTACTAAGGAGTTTATTAGTACTAAAGAATATTATTGACAAAGTGTGTGTGTGTGTCATTTTCCATAGGGCATGCCGTGCTAGGACACAACAATTGTAGGGATTGCATTTTGAAGCGTTTGTACGCTAAATGGATCTTGAGCTTCTTGAGATCTAGAATAGCTCTCCACCCCCCACCCCCTGAGCTCTTCGGGACCAGGAACAGGATTGAATAAAATCCTAGTCCCTCCTGCCCCAGGGGAACCGGCTCTATGGCGGAGATGTCCAACAAATGTTGGATCTCGGTTTCCATGAGACCCCTCTTGATGGAGCTCTTGGGGACGGGGCACCGAATGAAGCGCCTTGGGGGGATGGAGAGGAACTCTAGCGTGAGGCCTAGCCTCACGGTTTGCAAAACCCAAGCATCCGAAGTTGTCACCTCCCATTGGCTCTCGAATAGTTTTAGTCGGCCCCCAATGGGAGGTTCGTCCTGAGAGTCACTTTGTTCTGTGAAAGGGCCGGTTGCCTGACTCTCGAAATGGCCGCCTGGTCTGGGGGTGCTGCCTGCCTCTGTCTCAGAAACCAGACCTCTGCTGTGGGCTGTCTGTCCCTTAGGAATAGGCCCGCTGATATTGAGGGGCGCTAAAGCCGGTGTCTGCCGACCAAAAGGGCTGCCGGCGAAAGTAAGGCGGATTCCATGCGGTCCGCTCACCTGTGCATGTAAGGTAGCACCTTCCTTTTATCCCTATTCTCCACAAGAATCGGATCCAGTGACTCTCCAAAAAGATTGCCCCCTTTAAAGGGGGCTGAGGCTAACCGCCACTTAGAGCGCATGTCCGCCTGCCAGTGGCGGAGCCACAGAAGGCGATGAGATGTTACATTGGATGCCATAGTCCTGGACGCGAACTTAGCCGCATTGAGGGTTGCGTCAGTGGAAAACTCTGTGGCTGCCACCAACTTGGTGCAACCATGTCTCTACGGGCGGCACCCTTGACTGCATCTGGTGAAGTCATAGGAGAGAAGCCCTATTAAAAAAAGGAAGCAGCAGTAGCTGCCCTTATCGCCCAGGCGGCCGCCTGGTGCGTTTTGCGGAGGGTCATCTCTGCCTTACGGTCCCCTGCCTTCCGACCCTCCGTTATATCTGAGGGAAGGATAGCAGAGGAGGCCAAGGTGGCTACAGGGGCGTCTACTGCTGGAAGCTGTAGGAGCCCCTCGAGATCTGGCCCAGAACTGTAGAGTCTCCTATCATTGCTGCTAGCCGCTGCGAGGGAACCAGGTTGGTTCCACTGCCGCTGAATGACATCAAGAACAGTTTGGGAGAGGGAATCACCTCCTGTTCAGGGGCTGGTTCAGAGAACAGCCTTTCATTTGGGTCCAGGCCCAAGGATGTCTCAGCTAGGGCATCTGCAACTCCCATGTTGGCCGTTGTCTTGGCCTTGTACAGGAGCGATTTGAACAAAGCGGGCCGGAAGAGACCTGTGAAGGTGGGCTGATGGAACGAGGCCTTCATCATCTGAGAGCTCCTGGTCACCTAGGTCTTCGTCCCCCATGAGTGAATCTTTGCTGCGCAGGGAAGGATGTGGAGAAGGAGGCCCCTGCAAGGATGCCAAATTTGTCTGGGCCTGTGCATGCAGGCTAAAGGGCTGGCTTCTCTGTTGTAATCCAGCTGCTATCCCCTGAGATATGGCCTCAGAAATGAGGTCAGGTATGTCCTGGGATAGACCAGCCCCCTGGTAGTCCCCTGAGCAGAGCCCCGCTGCAGTAGGGGTGAAGGTTGCTTCAGGCGCTGAGCCTCTGGCCTCAATAGCCAGAGGAGAGAGGTCTGGCTGCGGAGAATAAGCCTCCTCCAGAGGTGGAGGGGGAATTTTGCAGGCCTCCGTCTGCTTCATTGCCTTGGAGAATTGCTTCTCCAGTGCTTTTTGGTGCCTTTTATCATCCTTGTCTGTGGCTATGGAAGCCTCTTTGGATGAATCTAATCTGGCCCTGCTTCTGTCAGCAGCTCCTCTTGTGGTTGATGCTGCCTTCCAGGAGCCTGTTGCTTCTGCTGAAGGCAGATGCCTGGGGGAGGGCTCAGCTCCTGCAACTCTGCCTGGCCGGGAACGTTCAGCCATCTTGAAATTGTTCCTGACCTGTATCCGAATCGGCTGGCCTGCTTAAGCTGAGAATTGGTCTCTTAGTTAAGATGGTCTGTGGCTTGCAGGGACAGGCCAGATAGTGAGGAGAGGTGGTGGCGGGAGAACCAGACGAACCGGGAGGGCCAGCTCACACACAGCAATGGCGCACAGACGGAAAGGGCGCAAAACTCCTAGTTGCAGTCAGGCCTCACAGGAGAAATGCACAGTCCTCGGAGTGTGACCCAACTGATCGGGCAGTGACTCCGGAGCCGCCTCGGAGGCTGGAAGGGTCCAGGTGGTGGCAGTCGTGCCAGCGGACCGGGGAGATCAGCGCACACACCGGCGGCAAGCTATGGAGGAGACAGGCACTCACGGCAGTTGATTTTCAAAGTAAATGGCACGCAATTGGAGAGCCGACTCTCCAGGTGCCGTAAGGGAAGCCGCAGTCCTCGGAGTGTGACCCGAGTGATTGGGCAGTGACTGAGTCTGGTGGTGGCGGTTCTTGCCGGCGGGCTGGGGAAACCAGCACACTCACCGGCAGCTGAGGTAGGCGCAAAAAGCTGCGTGGCGGCAAGGAAGCCTCCTCAGTGTTTGCCTGCTCCTGTGCAATTTTAAAATCCAATGGTGTTAGGAGAATCCAAGATAGGCAATTTTCTGCTTGGTTGAGTTGTAGAAATAATTTTTACGTCCCTCTAGCTAGACTGAGTCGAAAAACTGGGCTCGGTCGAGCAGAGGAGGCGTGGCCAAAACTTTCTCAACTCAGTCCCTAAGCAATAGACAGAAGTTAACCCAGGCTTGGATTCTCCTAGCAGCGCAGTGGAGAAATGGAAGTTTTCTGATCTGTAGATTTCATAGAAATGTAATATATTAAACCGAGAAGCTCAGTTTTCAAGAGCGTTTTCAAGAGCCAGTTTGGGCTAGTGATTTCATTGACATGGAAGCCAGTTGGGTAACTGTGGGCCAGTCACTCTCACCGGATTGTTGTTGTGAGGAAAACTGGAGGAGAAATGAGTATGACGTATGACCACAATTCAGCCTAAAATTTCCATTGCTAAACGAGGCAGTTGTTAAGTGAGTTTTACCCCATTTTACAACCTTTCTTGCCACAGTTGTTAAGTGAACCACTGCAGTTGTTAAGTTAATAACATGGTTGTTAAATGAATCCGGCTTCCCCATTGACTTTGCTTGTCAGAAGGTTGCAAAAGGTGATCACATGAGCCCAGGACAATGTTATGAATACATACCAGGTGCCAAATGCCTGAATTTCACATGACCATGGGAATGTTGCAACAATAGTAAGTGTGAAAAATAGTTATTAGTCACTTTTTCGGTGCCGTTGTAACTTCAAACAATCATTAAACAAGTGGTTGTAAGTCAAGAACCACCTGTATTATATACGTTTGCCACCTTGAGTTATTTATAGGCAGGGTAAAAATTATAAAGAAAAAAAAGGCTTTCCTGATCTGAAATACTATATGGTCATTAAAAGACAGAAAACAAAAATTAAGAAACTAAAACATGTCTTAAATATGTGCCATTCTGACTATCACTTAAAGAGATTATATCCTGAGCAATTCTATTTACTTCTGTGGTCTTTCAATCCTTTTGAGTAAGCTGTTGAGCTTCAGGGATATCTTCAACCTCATTGTTGAACAAAGGCAAATTTACTACATGCAAAACAGAAATACTGTCTTCCTTAAACATGCAGAGGAATATTCTAAAGTCAAAATACGTTAATTATATTCTGTGCTGTAGCAAAACGGAGTTGTGTTATCTCACATTTGAATGCATGTACGACTGGGGTATTTATTTATTTGCTATGTATTTATATAACAAAAAGGCTCATGATGGTTAATGCTCAACTTAGACTGATGGATTCATTTCAAAATTTGAACACATGTTATGGGGTAGTGCTTTCAAATAAGTATTGTGGTGGCTGTAGTTATTTACCAAAAAACATACTGCTGAGAATGTTCCTTACTGAACCATTTGCCTCCTGGAATGCTTTTTTGTACCTCAACTTAACTTCTGCCTTTATTAGGCAATTTACCTCTACCTTTATTAGGCACACTCCTTAACATTTTTAAAAGAATGTGTTAGGAGAGTGTCATGTCCAGAAATATTTTTTATAAATAAAGATTATGCCTGAAGCTATTTCTTTGCTTTGCTAAGTATGCTGGCTTCTCATGTCATGTTTGAAATGATCAAAAAGTAAATAAAATAGAATAACATCAGGTGTAGCATAAGGTATTTGTGGGTCCAGATGTAATATACTTCACTTAAAGCAGGGGTGTCAAACTCGCAGCCCGCGGGCCAGATGCGTCACACACTAGCCATGCCCACCCCCAGTTTAGCGAAGGGGGGAAAGTCGCGATACATCACGTGACAACTGAACCTGCAACCCAACAACTTTCCCTAAAAGGGATAGATTAGATGAACACTGGGTCTAACAGTTGCTTTTTACAGAGAGAATGTACCTCCTTCAAAGGAGATAGAACAACTCCCCCTTCAAGGATAAATTTATCACTGTATGAATAAAGCACATAACAACTTGTAGGAGGCTTTGACCAATTAGGAAAGACATAGATTGGACAACACCACTTTGGATTAATAGAGCTGAAGATCCTGTCAACTTTCTTAGGAGTTTACAGGCTCCTATAGAGGAGTATGGAAATGATCATGAACAAGATGCTTAACAGTCTTTAAGAGTACACCAGCTTAGTCTAGGATTGAGAAAGGTATGAGGTTCATTAGTTGCCTAGTGCTGGTAGATCTAATAGGATCTTTACTGTGGAGTGGTTGGTTGGGAAAGACAGGCAGCACTAAAATGCCGAAAAAGAAAGAATAGTATGACCATGGCAAAAGACGGATGGCAAAGTTTTCCATCTTCATTTGCCTGCATAATATATTTCATATTATAAAATAACACCTGGTTATTTCAGGTTATCTCTCTGCAAGAAGCAATTGTTAGTCCCAGTTTTCATCCAATCTTTTCATTACCTTCTAGGGAATGTTGTTGGATTGCACCTTCCAAAACTTTGGGTGAAATATATTTCAGATCCAAATCAAATACTGGATCAGAAGAAATTGTAGTGCTGCTGAAAACATACTGGATCCACAGTTTGAGTGTTTTTTCATTGGTAAAGCAGATACCATAATTAGTAAGGGATGTTTCTTTTTTGTTTCTTGCATGAACAGTTGAAACCTATATATTTAATATACTTAACAATCTGATAATAATAGTCTAAGATCAGTAGGTTAATGAGTATATAATTTATTTATAAATGCATTTGTAGCACTGCTGTTCCTTGACAATTACTGCTTTTTGGTTGACATACTGAATCTGTCATCTGGTACTGATAATGAACTCAGGTTGCCTTCAAGTACATTTTTCCAATATGTCAGATACTGTTTAACTGGGAATTAGGAAGAAAAGGAATTTGGCCTAAATCTGGCTGGAGATTATGCTTATTAGGCAATCAGTTCTTGACTTGTGAGTCCGCTGTCAAATGTGAAGAAGCCACAAAGTCCTACTTGTAGTATTATGATATTACTTTATTGTTTCTTATGAATTGTCAATCATATTGACATTGGTAATAGTGAAAAACCAAGATTGATAGTAGCATTGAGAAGGAGATACCCTGGACCATATAGTTCATCATTCAGGAAGTACCCTAGGATCCTGGAGCCGTGGTGGCATAGTGGTTAGAATGCAGTATTGCAGGCTGACTCTGTTCACTGCCAGAAGTTCGATCCTGACTGGCTCAAGGTTGACTCATCCTTTCATCCTTTCAAGGTCAGTAAAATGAGGACCCAGATTGTTGGGGGCAATATGTTGATTCTGTAAACCACTTAGAGAGGGCTGTAAAGCACTGTGAAGCAGTATAGAAATCTAAGTGCTATTGCTATTGCTATCCTGGCAGAAAAAGAAATTTTAGAGCTTATTTAGAGCTCCATCCACATGTCTGTATATAAACGTGAGAGAGAAAGAGACAAATACATTCTTTCCTTCAACAGGAGATATTATCCTGTAAACCATTTCATACCTAGGAAAGTGAATGGATGTGCCTTTAGTCCTTTCCAGCTGCATCTTAAGACAAATTGACTCTGTGTTTGGTATACATTAATAATGAGAGAGAACTGTCTGAATGTAAGTGGCCATGGCTTATCTTTTTGACAGTTCGAAAGTTCAGCTTTCCTTTCCTCATCACTGAAAGCGCGATAAAAGAGCTCTGACCTTCATTTCAGGAAACAGATAATAGTGCCATGACATTGTTTACAGTTTTTCCACGGTTAATCATTTTTGAAAAATTAAAAATGTAATGTGCTGTTTTTGAGCTTAACAATGAATGGGCTTTATAGCATTTGGAGGTTGGGAAGAAAGCCACTTGGAACATTGTGGTTCTGCCTTACAGGCGTTTGCTGGAATCTTTTTATATCTCATGGCTATTTCCTCTTGTCCTTGTTCTTCTACCCTTCTGTTTTTTGTTTTTTTTAAATGCATAGCATATGGAATGTTGAGGACTGACAATTAATAAATAAAAGTTGGTGGAAATTCCTTTCTTCTTTCCTTTCTCCTTCTCCTTCCCCTTCCCCTTTCTCTTTTCTTTTCCCCGGGCTTGCAAACATACAGTATCTCATGTAAGCTGTCTAGTCCACCCACACTACAGTATTAAATGCCCTCTAATGGTCAAAGAGGCACATGACTCTATATATGGTTAATATGGTTATTTTTACTTAATGGCATTACCTCTGGCTCCAGTAAATTTTTGCAGAAAACACTTTCAAACTTGAAGTGAGGCTTGATACATGTTCAAGACAGAGATTCGGATTTTCAAGACATTTAATGAAAGACACTTTCGAGACATTTAATGAAAGACAAAGAGTTATTTTCGATTTGGGCATCTTTGGAATACATGTAGCACCTTTGTTTTGATGGATATTATTAGGATTTAAATATATTAAAACTCTAATTAAACTCTGGAAACAATCACTTAGGAAGTTATAGAATGGAATGTCTAATAAGATTTGCCCCCTTTTCCCCATCCTAACTTTAAAATCAGGAAAAAAGATGGTGATTTGGAAAAATTGGAAGGAAGCAGCTATTGATTTTGGATTATCTGATTGATGATGACGATGATAATGATTTTTTAACACACTGTGTTATGAAATAAATATCAGAGGTAACCTAATGGCTATATTTGCAACTACAACATTGTATGGACCAGCAACTTTCTCAGCTTCTGAGACACTCAAGAGTGATGGTTGTAAGTTGTGGACTACCTGTATTATATTTGATTTATGATTTAGATTGTTACATTAATCCATCTATTTTGGCTTGGTCAACAAACCATGATAACGCAATAGCTTGTGTGATATGTGAATCCATCTATATTAGTATATGTGCATGTGTGATAGAAAGGGGGCAGCTAACATCAAGCAAGAAAACTTAATTCCCAATCTTCCACAGTTTTTACGAGTTTTCATAGTATGATCCATTGTTGTACCCCAAAGACACACAACACCCCTTTATTTATTGATAATTAAAGATTCCAGGTGAGTTTTCTGTGACTTTAGAGTTTTTGCAAGGGTCATGTTGAATGCTTCTGTACAATTTATTGTTATAGCTAGTACTCCGCTCATGAATTAACATGTTAATTTTTATGGAAAGTGGAAATGGTGTGGCCACGGTTACAAAAACATGTAAGCCCAGGAAATTAAGAAAACATTAGAAAGAAACTCAAACTCTCTTTTCATTTTCTGTGTTATAATAGAGAGGAAAAAAACGAGGTTTCAAAATTTGTGACCAGCTATCTCAATAGAGTAGAAATAAGGAACTATACAATATCTCATCTTTGAAAGATTGTATTTAGTCTGTGCTTTATGGATAAATTATTCTATCTAGTTTGAAAGCTAAATGTAAATCAATCCACCCTAAAAATAATATACCTAGGGATTGTTATGAAATATGATAGGAAATAAGAAAAAGTAAAATCCAGTGATGACAAATTAGTTTTTCCATTAAACAATGCCACTGTTAAGGTCATTTAAAGCACCTACAGAAATAGCATAAAAGATCTAATGGATTTATATTACTTTATTGTAAGTCCTTTGAGGCAGGCTAGGTCAGAAAAGATGCTTCAAGAATTATCAAAATTCTTTTTTTCTTTTCTCCTTAAAACCTAGTGATAATAAGTCTCCTCACGAGTGAAAGATTAAAACATGCAGTTTTTTTCTAAAATGACTAATAATTTTGCTTCCTGTGTTGTTATATAAATATCACAATGTGCTTATGTTTTATTATTATTTGTAAGAGATTAGGCAATATATCACATCTGGGGCATCTTTAAAGGTTTTAAGCCAGGGGCCATCCGGTTGCAATGTTCTGTAACTTTTTGATGATGCTTTAGTTGTCATCTGGATTGGCAGCTTGTACTTTTAATTTGAAAACAGATGTTCCAGCTTAAGTGCCGTAGTCTGTAGGATATTTTATTCACTTGTGTGTTTCAGCTGTGACCTTGTGTCAAAGAACCTTCCAAGATTTTGTTCATCTCTGTGTTGGAGTTCAGTAAAAAGAACAGGTTTTTATTTCCAGCCAAGAGGAAGTATGGTTATTATTAAAACACACTACTGATGTTTAACCTTTAGCATTTTTTGCTTCCTCCAACAGAGTGCAGGAACAGCCTTACTATTTTCTCCCTTGTAGTTTTTATCTTTGATTCTAACAATATTACTTCCCCCATCATTCTAGCCGCAGCTTTTTTTCAGTGTCTTTGTTATTCCGTGACCTCCTCTGTGAAAAATGAAAACTAATGGTTGTGATTCACAAGACTCAGAGGGAAGTTCCTTGCAGTTTATTTTCAGCTGAGAATTATAGAAAAATTGCCTTGTTTTTCCCCTCCTGCACCAGGTCTTATGTTTGACCACTCCTCCGGAGCCAAAAGCCTGCCTGAGAATGAAGTTGTCATATCTTGATTGTACTGAAAAAGTCCTCTAATGAGAGAGTCGCTTCCTGCCATGTTGAATTTCTGGTTTCTTGGTCTTTTTCTATTGCTGAGTGAGAGATGCCGAATTGTTTGTCCCTTGAGGCAGCCCCAGTCATCCATGATAAGTGCTGGCACACGACTAAATATAGTCTTGAAGAGCATATGTTGAGCAACAAAGAATTTCAGGATAAATATGTAGTGGATGTTTTATTCATTTTGTATAGATACTCCAATATAGTTTTGTTTTATGGCATACTGTTTACCTGAGAAACAGCATTCATGTTTTAACCTGCTGAAAGTTGTTCACAATCCTAGCTATAATGAATGCTATTTTCTAACAACACCTCAAAAGAGCTGCCGCATAGGCTCTGTTCTTTCATATAATTCTTCACAGCATTTTAAATGAATTTCTTGTTTGTTATCGTGAACTAATTTGTGCGGTCTGTGGTTTGGTTGGGATCTTATCTCCTTGGGTTCCTCCCAGCTTCTTTGAAACAATATTTGTGGTTGTTCTTTGAAACAACTTTTGTGAAACCGTTTTATGCTTCCAGTCTTATTCTAGAACATTATCTTTGTACTACAGTATATTCCTTCAATAGCTAAAATACTAGGTGATTCAGAATCACTTTAATATTTATTTCTTAATATCTACCCAACATGATACAATTCCTTGAAATGTTGCACATTTTTTACTTCTATATTACAGAACTTGGACTGCTTTGTTTTAGTTTTATTTCTGTTTCTTTGTGGTATTTCTTTGTTTTATTATTTATTTAAGTGTTATTTTGGATCATTGGCTGTAATAAAACACAGTATTTCTGCTGCTTAAGCATATTCACTGGAAAGAACCTAGACTTTCCACGAAGGTTTCTGCCAATGCTTATGCTATGGAGATGGAGGAAGATGAAAGCAAATTTAAATAAATTATAGGTCTGTACATGATATCAGATGCACATCTGCATGAATATTATAAGCCATAAAAGAAGAGTTGGAAATCAGGCAAGTTTTTGTAAATTATCCCAACAAATTTTATAAACAACAAAGCTATGTTAAATCAAGCAGAACCATAAGTACCTATCACTGCTTATAACTGCTTAATCTTAAATCCCAAAATACCCTACAAGTTTGAAACCTCTCAGGAAAAAATAGTAGACTAGGTCCACATAAATTGAGACAAAAGCAGCTCACTATATTTTGGTTTGAGGTTGCCAAAGATTTCCCCTGAATTCATAAATAAATCTATCAGTGTCAAAATGACAAATTTATCAAGCAAACGTCCCATATAACCTATGGGTTTAGTTGGGCTTGGTAAATTACATTTTGTGTTGGCTATCTTTCACTTGCATTAACTAGTTCCTAAGAGCCCTGGTGGTGCAGTGGTTAGAATGCAGTACTGCAGGCTAAATCTGCTGATGGCCGACTACTAGCAGTTCGATTCTCACCGGCTCAAGGTTGACTCAGCCTTCCATCCTTCTGAGGTTGGTAAAATGAGGACTCAGATTGTTGGGAGCAATATGCTGACTCTGTAAACTGCTTAGAGAGGGCTGTGAAGCAGTATATAAAGTCTAAGTGCTATTGCTACTGCTATTTGCAGAAATTTCAAGAATGCTACCTAAAGCTGTTTACCTGAAAATAAGCCCTACTAAACTCAGGTATAATACAGTTACTTATATTGTAATTATTATTTTTCTACCATTATACTCAATCCGTTCAACATTACAGATCTCCATAAAATCAGTCATTTGTTTAATGCTATTGTTCCTGGAAAAGGACCTCAAAAATGGATCTGTGGGTCATATTTTGGGTATCTTAGTAAAGTTTATTTTGTTACTAAAAGAATATAAAAAGAGAATCTAAATATAAAAGGAGAAAAAGTTTCTCGCTTTCTATGAATTCAATTTCATTTTTCATTTTCATTTTTCAATACCACAGGTTAAAGAGCATTATACAAGTAGTCTTCAACTTAACAACAGTTCATTTAGTGACCATTCAAAGTTACAGCAGCACTGAAAAAAGTGACTTATGACCATTCTTCACACTTACGACCGTTGCAGCATTCCCATGATCACTTGATCAAAATTCAAACACTTGACAATTCGTTCAAATTTATGACAGTTGCAGTGTCACGTGATCACCTTTTGTGACTTTCTGACAAACAAAGTCAATGGGGATGCCTGATTCACTTAACAACGGTGTTACTAAGTTAGCAGTTGCAGTGATTCACTTAATAACTGTGGCAGGAAGGGTCGTAAAATGAGGCAAAACTCACAGAATCGGGACGAACCAGGAACAACCCACCGCTGACACACACACACATATTGTAATGCAACATAGTAACCAAGGCTGTTTCAATAAAAGGCATAATTTAAACTGGGAGCGAAAAACCTCTGGATCTACAAGAGAACAAGCAATCTAAAAATAAAAAAGCAAAATTAATCAGTAAATGTTGATCAGGTTCTTCAAGTAGATTCTGTGACATCCTATGGTGCATTAATTTATATTTAATTTATATATTTTTTTTAATTTCTCAACCCCGAACCACTTTGTGTGTTGCCCTGTCTCCAAAAACACCAAAAAATGAGGCTTCATGGAACAGGCCATCCAACACCTGTTGGATATTCAGGCCATAGAGCCGGTCCCACAGGACCAAAAGAGACAGGGGTTTCATTCCATTCTGTTCACCGTTCCAAAGCCTTCGGGGGGGTTGGAGAGCGATTCTGAATCTAAAAAATCTGAATACCCATTTGGTCTACAGGAAATTCAAAATGAGCTCCCTTCAGTCCATCTTGGAGGGCGTACGGAAGGGCGACTTCCTGGCTTCCATCAATCTCACGGAGGCATACCTCCATGTGCCGATTCTGCCTGCCCATCGTCAGTTCCTGAGATTTCAGTATGGGACAAAGCACTACCAGTACAGGGCACTGCTCTTTGGCCTGGCCTCGGCATCTAGGTGTTTCACCAAGGTACTGGCGGCACTGGCAGCTCATGTCAGAACCATCCCGGTGAGGCTCCAGTGCTATCTGGATGACATCCTCATTCAGGCCTCTTCTCCATCATGAGTGGCAAGAGGATGTCCAAACGACAATTCGGGTTCTACAGGATCATGGCTTTTCTATAAACTTAAAGCCACCTAGTGCCCACCACTCGAATTCTGCACCTGGGCGCAGTGATAGACACCAAGCTCAGCGAGGTGTACCTGTCCCAAGAGCATCAGGATAGTTTGGTGGCCCTGGTGAACCAGGTTCGAGAGAGATGCACAGTTCCTGTGGCTCCACTGTCTCAGCTACTGGGGAAGATGTCCTCGTGCGTTTCCATAGTCCCCTGGTCGCAACTGCATGCCAGGCCCCTGCAATGGCTCCTGTTCCCATTCCAGCGGTCGAGCAGCAGCAACTCATGGGCCAGGATTCAGGTTCCCTCTTCGGTCCTACAGTCCCTTCTTTGGTGGACATCTCCAGCTCCAGCAGGATGGTAATTACATTGGATGCCAGCCTCTTTGGCTGGGGTGCCCACCTGCAGTCTCACATGACTCAGGCTCGTTGGACACAGGCGGAGCTCGCCAACAATATAAATTGGCTAGAGCTCAGGGCAGTGCACCTGGCCCTGTGTCACTTTCAAGACATCGTTCAAGGACACCATGTCCTGATTTTAACCGACAATGTGGCCACCAAGGCCTATATAAATCGACGGGGGCACCCACTCACGGGCCCTCATGAGCGAAGCGGGCCACCTGGGCACATGGGCAGAGGAGCACCTCCTCTCACTAAAGGCAGAGCACATCGCTGGGTCAACCAATGTGCAGGCGGACTGTTTGAGCAGGAACACAACCATTCTGAATGGAGGCTTCACCCGGACATCTTCAGAGAGATGTCCCAGAAGTTCGGTCAACCGATTGTGGACCTGTTCGCCTCCCCGGCGCATGCTCAAGTACCACGTTTCTTCTCCAGGTTTCCAACCCCGGGAGCGGAAGGGACCAATGCCCTGCGCAACCCTTGGCCCAGCGGCCTTCTGTATGCCTTTCCACCTCTGCCCCTCATTCCTGCGGTCATCAGGAAAGTACTACTAGAAAGGGCGGAGGTACTGCTGGTGGCCCCTCACTGGCCCAGACGTCCATGGTACGCGGACGTGGTGAGTCTGTCGGTGGCCCGGCCCTGGAGGATCCCTCAGGAGAAGATTTCCCTAAGCCAGGTGGTCCTGATCCACCCGGAGCCTCAATGGCTCCAGCTGACCGTCTGGCACTTGAGGGGAATCTCTTGAGGGAGGACAAGTATTCCTCCAGGGTCATACAGACTATTCAGGCCTCCAGGAGGCCATCAACTACCCGGATTTATAATGCCACTTGGAAGGCCTTCACCACTTAGTGTTCAAAGAGACCCATTGAACTAACTGCAGCTTCGGTGCCACAAGTCCTAGACTTCCTCCAGGACAGTCTGGATAGGGGTCTTTCACACAACACCATCCGCAGGCAAGTGGCAGCCCTCTCCACGGTGTTGACTTGTGGGGAACAGGACTCCCTTTCTCATCATCCGGTGATCAGACGATTTATCAGAGGTGCAGCTAACTTATACCCACCTGTGGTCCATAGATATCCCACTTGGGATTTGCCTACGGTTCTGCAGGCGCCCACGTTGGCATCATTCGAGCCGCTAAGGACAACTACTCTCAGTTTTCTGACCTTTAAAGTCTTATTTCTAGTGGCCATCACATCGGCCAGGCAAATCTTGGAGTTAGCAGCCCTGTCGGTCAGAGAAGACCTCTGCATATTTCATTCAGATAAGTGGTCCTCAGACTGGATCCCTACTTCATCCCAGAAGTAAACTCCTGGTTCCATCGGACCCAGGAGATTGTCCTGCCTAACTTTTGTCCAGGGCCTTCCCATGCTCTGGAGAGACAATGGCATACATTGGATGTACGGAGGACTCTCCGGATTTATATCAAGAGGACGGCCAAAGATAGAAAACCAGAGTCACTCTTTGTATCATTCCAACCATCATCACTGGGCTCTCGGGTGATTCCGTCCACAGTTGGTAGATGGTTGAGAGCTTGTATATCTAAGGCCCTGCCACTGCCCGATCGGGTAAAGGCTCACTCAACTAGGAGTGCAGCCACGACGGCAGCTTGGGCAACATAGGCTTCCATTGAAGAAATTTGCAGAGCGGCGACATGGGCTTCCCCGTCGCTATTTATTCGGCACTATAAGTTATACACCTTTGTGTCGGCCGACGCATCCTTCGGGAGGAGGGTCTTACAGAAGGTGCATTCCTCAGGTGGGATTCAGGACCAAACGGCTTCCCACCCTTAGAGCAGTAGGCTTTGGTAAATCCCATTCTTGGACTCTGCCGCTATCACTCAGGAGAAGGGGCGTTGGTCTTACCTGAGACGCTCCTTCTCTGATGGATAGCGGGAGAGTCCAAACTCACCCTGGCAACCGTATGGTCCAGAGTCCAGGGGCGACTAATGGCACGAGAAGACTTTTATTTACAGCTACACCATCGTCAAAAACTGGAGCCAGAGAGAGAGGCAACGGGGCGTGGCTAAAATTTATGACTCAGTCTCTGGGCAGAAAGGACATTGTCAATCCCATTCTTGGACTCTCCGGCTATCCATCAGAGAAGGAGTGTCTCAGGTAAGACCAGCGCCCCTTTTCATTCAGGTTTGAATTTGTTACTCAATTGGATGATGTGAAATTAGTTTTCAGTTTGTGTCATTATCTTTAAAAACGGGTATTTGAGCAGAAGGAAATTTGGACAGAGTTATGTTTCTTACATCTTTCGACTGGGTTCATATTGGCTTGATCTAATTCTTGCAAGTAGGATCACTACAGATTAAAAATAACATTTCAGTTTGTTAAGCAACCAAATTATTATTTCAGATAAGACATGTATTATGCCTTAAATTTTTGAAATGTTGCATTAAACCTGAAGAGCTATAGGTTTTCTGGAAGAATCAGCAATACCTACTTAGGCATTTCCTTTTGTACATTTTTAATTCCACAGCACTAGTTTTTAAGATGAAAAGGCATGTCAGGTTTCAGAATCATTTCATTAGCTTCACCTCCCAGCTATTCCAAAGAATAAACCATTTTTAAAAGTTTATGAATTTTCAGAACTTGGATCTAAATCTGAGACCACAGTGGGGGGGAAACCTAATATGTGTGCAATTACACCAAACGTGAGTTGTGCACATACTTTTTTCTTATTCTCTATCTCAAAATTTCTTAATGTGACTTTTGTTTTCATGGAGCCATTAGTGAATCAGATGCAGGACATATTTTGATATTTAAAGTACAGTGTCAATCAGCCCTGGGTCCTCGGCACAAAATAATTTATAGATCATAAATAATGTATGTCATCTTTTAACACAAATATACCACAAAATCAAGCACATCATATAGGAATAAATAGCATTAGATTTACGAAATAGATGTATTCAGGATCAAAATGGGTTCTTGCCAGGAAGGCAAATTAGGAACAATCTTAGAGTAATTATAGATACCCTTGAATATTATGAAGATCATCCCGGAAAACAGATGGCATTGATTTTCCTTGACGCCCAAAAAGCGTTCGATAATTTGAACTGGAAATTTATCTTCCATCAATTAGAGACTATGAAATTTGGTAGGAAATTTATAAAACTAATACAATCAATATACTCTAAACAGAATGCTAGTATCATAGTAAATGGAGAACGCACCCAGAAATTTGAAATCCAAAAAGGGGTTCGACAAGGATGTCCACTATCTCCTCTTCTATTTATACTATCCCTAGAGACTTTATTAATAAAATTGCGAGCAGATCCGGAGATCAAT
>QLTV01003280.1:472992-516564 GCA_003457575.1 Thermophis baileyi | reverse complement strand
CGTCGCCGAGATGTTGGAAATGTAGAAAAGAACCAGGTACATACTATCATTTATGGTAGACATAAAAAAAAAAAGAAAAATATTGGAATAGGATATCTACATGGTTAAAAGAACTTTTGAAAATGGATATAGAAAAAAAACCAGAATGGTTCTTACTGGGTATTCCTAATAGGATATATAAAAAGGAAATACAATACCTTGCTATTCATATCCTAACAGCAGCAAGAATCACATACGCCCAGTCCTGGAAAAATAAAGAGATTCCCAAAGAGGGGGAGATAATAAAGAAAATAATGGACTGTGCGGAAATGGATATGTTAACCAGAGAATTAAAAGAAAAAGAAGATTCTGATTTCTATAAAGTTTGGAACAAATTTTACAATTGGTTAAAAGAAAGAAGTAATAAATAATAGAAAACTTTAATGGTGTAAAATTTAAGTATTAAAGTTTTTATATGTTTATACTTCAATAAGAAAATGATTGAAAGCACTATGTATATCCGATAAGAGCTTATTAGAGATAGGGGGCTATTAATGTCTCTACTGTTTGTATTATGTTATGTTGATGTTGTTGTTGTTTTTGTGTATGTGTGTTTAAATAAAAATAAATAAATAGATTTACGAAATAGATGTATCAATAAAAGGATTTGCTTCAGGTAAGAAATAAATAACACTCATACCCATTTTGCTGTTTGTGTACTGATATTCAAGTATTCCAATGCTTTGTGGCAATTTAGTTCCTTACCAAACAACCAACCAGCTCCCTTGGAGAGCAAATTGATCCTTTGAACTGGTTACTTATTCTCTTCCTAATTAGCTATTAATCTAATCATTCATGTGTTGGTCCCACATCATACATTTTTTATCTTTCTAACATTTCTTTCTGATGTATGTATTTGTAAAGTATTATTGGGACTATTGTCGGCCTCCCAAAGTTGAATTTGCTGTGCTCTGTCAATCTTGTATCACTTTCTTTATCACTTTCTTAATCACTCTTATTAATCTTCTGGGACTCCTTCAGCTAAGAATCTTATCCTGTATTGAAATAGAATATGCGATTCACTGTCTAATCGGTCCTACTACATGCATGTAACAATAGCAGCAATAGCATTTAGACTTATATACCGCTTTACAGTGCTTCACAGCCCTCTTTAAGCAGTTTACAGTGTCATCATATTGTCCCCAACAATCTGGGTCCTCATTTTACTGACCTCAGAAGGATGGAAGGATATATATATAATGCACACACACATACACACACACACATCAGTAATGGGTTCTAAAACCCGTTGCACGCACGCAACGCTTCTGTGCAGAAGCGTCCCGGGCGGGTGGGCGGAGCCTCCCACCGCCGCTACCGGTTCACAGAACCGGGACGAACCAGGAGCAACCCACCGCTGACACACACACATATTGTAATGCAACATAGTAACCAAGGCTGTTTAAATAAAAGGCATAATTTAAACTGGGGGGGGGGAAACCTCTGGATCTACAAGAGAACAAGCAATCTAAAAATAAGAAAGCAAAATTAATCAGTAAATGTTGATCAGGTTCTTCAAGTAGATTCTGTGACATCCTATGGTGCATTAATTTATATTTAATTTCTATTTTTTGAATATAGTTTAAGTGCGTTCCATAACCCTTATACAGGGTATGTTAATTGCCTACATTATGTTGGAGGTGATTTAACAGTGTATGCTTTTGAACAAAAACAGTGCCATACCTGTACAAAAATTTGATGAATGTTTTGGGTAAATACAAGAGTGCGTGAATTGTTTTAGTACTTCTTTTGAACCTCAATTTAAAATGTCTT
Organism: Thermophis baileyi; assembly: GCA_003457575.1. Lineage (NCBI taxonomy): Eukaryota > Metazoa > Chordata > Lepidosauria > Squamata > Dipsadidae > Thermophis > Thermophis baileyi. The sequence continues at coordinate 514,752 of QLTV01003280.1, read as the reverse complement.
TATTCTTTCAACCATGGTAGGCACAAAGCCTAGAGTTGTTAAAATTAATGGGCAAAAGTAATTTAAAACACTGATGTTTTATTTATTTATTGTCTTACTTATTTAAATACTTTAGTTTATATGCTACTCCAACCACAAAGACTAAGCAACTAATGAAAAACCCATAAGAAAGACAGAAACTGTTAAAACAGTGATAATGTTGGGGGGGGGCTGTTGCCATGAATACAATTGGAAGAGTTTATAGTTTGAACAACATATGGGCCCCTCTTCTTTAGAATTACAAGTGCATTTACAAAGAACAGATGTTACCAAGCAATATATTGGTTGTGTTGGTAGAATGACTTTTTTGCTCTTCAATCTATTATCATTTTTCTTGTTCTTTGTTTTCTGTAATGGCCAATAGATGGTTAACATACATTTCTAAGAAGCCATTGAAATACATTTTAGCAATGAGTTTTTTAAACTTCTTTTTATATTGTCATGATTAAGTAATTTTTCTGTCAAATAAATAAATAACTACTTGTCTAGGGTAATGTCCGAGCACTTTCAGAAAATTTACATTTTGAAAGACACTGCTGGAGACTAGCATGGATATGCAATTACTGTATGTAAATCACTTCATTTGTTTCTTAATCTTGCCGAAGACAGAAGAATTACAGTTTTCCTCCCATGTGTATCCTTCTTCACACTCAAATACTTGTACTGAAACTGCATGTCCATTCTGATTTCTCTCTATGCTTTTAATTGTATTTAGTACATTTACTAGTATTATTTTTGAGTTATTTTCAGATGGGTATTTAATGTAAAAATCTCTTAGATAAAGTGTTATGTGTCTGTATCTGTTTATGCTGCTTATTTGATGACTTAAAAAAAATTACATAGTGTACTTTTATGAGCATGTTCCATTTTTAGCAGTCTTTAAATCACATGTTCATTATTGCATGGTCTAATCATGGACCTGTCAAACAGATGTAGTTCTACGCTTGAAGATGGTCCATAAGCTACAGCTACTGCAGATGCCGATGCCATGAGTTAAGTGGAATGGCTAATGGTTAAGTTTCTTAAAATACTGTACTGGATACCTGCAACCCAGCCAGGCCAAATTCATCATAATCATTCATAATCCTTGATATTAGCTTATAAAATTCAAGATAATTCATAGCCAACGAAAATTGTAGTTCCATTGTTCTACTGTCTTTTTTTAAATAGGAATATATATTACTGATGTCTCCTTTTTATTAAAACTGTTCTCGAAGTTTATGGTTTTTGTAATATGCTGCTTTATGTTTGTTTGTTTTGAGACAAAAAGTGTCCCTCCCCACAAAAGGATTAGTCCGGCATTGGAATTGTTATTAAATTGTACATTATATTTTTATGTAAATATCAGGTATGTTTGTTATCGAATTTTTAAACGCTCAGTGATGTAATGAACATTTTATATATTTTATATCTCCTTGAATGTTTTCTTGTGATTTCCTTTGGCACATATCTAGCCTCACTAAGAATGATGATAGACTAAATTAATTTGAGTTGTAGTACCAGTTGTTGTAATTGGTAATTGTAATTGTGAAAGCTAGAGGATGTATATTTCTATTTTTATTGTTACTCTGGAAAATATGAGAGTGTTTTCATGTGTCATGAAAATAGCATGTCATACAGCATGCTGTATATGTGAGCATGCTAGATCAAAAGAAAAGTACAAACTCAAAAGATTAAGTCTTATACGATAGAAATTTTAAGGTGATACTTCATTATAGTGTCAAAACAGTAAATACTGAAGCTTTACAAAGATTAAAACGAAGTGATAAAATGTGCCAAATCTCTGGATAAATTGCAATAACTACCTGTTGCTGACTAAAGCTTTATATACCGTGTTATTTTTGAGAATTCCTTGAGAATCTATGACTTGCTAAATTATTGGAGGAGAGATTATAGGACATAAAATCTACTGATTTTAACAAAGCATTTGTTGACTCTCTGATTTTCAAGTTAGTTAAGGATAGGGTAGATGGTATGAGAATTAGGTGATCCCACTTTGAGTATTGTTTGGTTAGCAGAATCTGAGAAAGACTCATGACACAGAATTCTTAAAATACAGGATGTCACAGAGAAGATTGAAATTTGTTTGTTTTTCAGGATAGAGAAAAAGGTGTTTTAAATCATGTTTAGTATGGTCTTAAACTTTAAAAATTCTGCTTTAGATGTGTCATACATGTAGCCCAGCAGCCCCTGACCTTTTGGGTGCAGGAACCCGTTCCATGGAGGGCATTTTTTCCACAGGTTGGGGAGGGCGTGGTTTCGCGTGCTGCCTGGATCCCGTGTACACAGATGGGGCTTCGCTCACTTGCAGGGCCCGGTTCCTGGCAGGCCACAGACTGGGAGTTGGGAATCCCTGATGTAGACCACGTCCACATATTGGTGGATGAATAGATAGATCAGTTAGACTGGACTGGATATAATTCCCAGAAATTACATCACCAGCTATTTTGCTTAAAGTTCTAATAATTCTAATCTAACATACTTGGAGTTCCCTACCAAATTAGTCAAATCTGATTTAAATAAATAAAATTAAATATATATTTAAAGATACAAGATACATCTTGCATCAAAGCAAGATCGCAGTTTTCTGCTTTGCAGATGACATTTGATGAACACAGTGGAAACGGCCAGTCTGCCCTTAATATTTAGGAGAAGCAAAGTAATGATGCAACTGGACAGGAGCGTATGATGCACACAAGCAAGACCAAGTGGTGGGGTTTTTTTGCTGGTGTTTTTGTTGAAACTCTGTTAAACTTTAATGTATGAATTACCCTGCATTTTATCTGTTTCCTACCTTCAGATGTTAGGCTTTTGCTGATTTTTTTTTAAACGTATGATTTAAAAAAATCATTAGGGGATATAGACAGAGTTTGGGGCCACTTACGTGACCCTGGCTCCTCAGATTACTACCCAATTGAGAGCTAAATGAGAACTAGATAGAATGTCTAACCCAGCAAACATTCTGCTGACTGAAAGTACTGTCTTAGAATAAGAATAAGAAAACTTTTATTGTCACTTTTCTGTGTGCATAATGACACACATTAAAAGGAAATTCCAATTAAAGTCTCTCAAAGAAATATATATATATCCACACACATAGACTATATATGTGGCATGGGGGTACACACACACACACACACACACACACACACACACTAATAACAGTCCATTTTTAATACATAGCAGAAAAAAGAACCTTGAGAGTTAACAAGTTGATACTATATGGTACAAAGCGATTACAGTTTATTATTAAACCATGTTGGGTTTTGTGCTTTAAAGGGGAAAGTTCATTGTACCATGTGAAATAGTCGGTTCTTTCATAGTTCTTAAAAACATTGGTGTCTTTTCCTATGATCAGAGGACTGCCTTTTACAACTACTGGAAGCCTTTGGAGTAAGCAGCTACAGATGTGCCCCATATACAGCAAAACACTTTCTTCGTTTTCAAATCAAAGCCTCCACTTGCCCTGCAGTAACATATTTATACTTTGGGATTTAATAATTTAAAAAGCACTGATGGACTATGTAGTCCTTTGCCTCAGCAGACAGTAGAAAAACAAAAGTTGTGCAGAGCAAAGGCAAGAAACTCAGACATAGGTAGTGATGATGGTAAAACTGAATACATCCTTGCTTCTCTTGTTCTAGTTCTAGTTCAAAGGTATGAAAAAAAGAACTACAAGTATGCAGTCACACTATGGTTGCTAATCCTAGTCAATTACTGGAAGCCAGAAGCAATCTTTCTTCATGTAGTTGTTGATCTCCCTTTAATGAGCACTAAAGAGAAGTGAGTAGAGATGGTGGCTCTTGTAATGACTGTGATAAGTATATAGCAGAGCTCCTGGCCATGACATTTACTAGTGATTTTCTTTGGACTGAGACAATTAAAGTCTCTCCAAGGAATATATATATATCCACACACATAGACTATATATGTGTGTGGATATATATATATTTCATTGAATTATATTACTCCTATGTGGAGAGAAACTTTTTTCCTTTTCATTGCCAAAGAAGCACTTCAATGTAGGGCAATACATTACTCTGGTGTAAGTAGAAATTTGGTTTTCTTTTGGCTGAGGCAACACAGTCTCCATTGGGGCGTGTGACTTAATTGTATTGTGTTACTCTAGTGTGAGGAGAAAGTTGACTTTCTTTTCATTATGATGACAGTCATCGAGACGCAATTGGTTTTTGCTAAAAAAAATTATCAATTTTTTTGTTCTTGATGAAATGGTTAATTAACGTTTTATTAGGTCAAGAAGAATGATGGTTAGCAGAATCAATTGCAATTTTGTTACTTAAAAATTATAATCGATAAATACAACATCATTCTGTCTTTTTTGGAAGAATGTTGGTTGTTGTTTTTTTCTTATTGGATCCCAGATTGTTTGATAGTGTAAACTGGCAGAATTTAAGAAACAAAAAGCTTTAAAATAACTACTTAAGTACCCCTAGTTTTCACAGTCAGCTTTGAAGAACAAAATTAGTTTTTTGTACCTAGTCTAAGGCTGCTTCCAGGCGCAAAGTGCTTGTACTTTAGTGTTATCAATCAAAAAAAAAATTGAAGCTATTTTGTCTTTTGGGAAATTTTCTCAGGGGGGGGGGAGAAAAAAGAGCAAAGAAATTAAGTGAAACATGTGAGCATTACAAGTAGAAGATATCAAAACTCCTATAGTATTTAGGGAATAATACATGGGGAATAAATGATAAGAACCTTCTGCGGAATTATAGCTCCAATCTGATCCAGAGGAATATCCACCTGTTCTTTTTCTATTGGCTTCCTTTGGGTTAGAAAAACGTTAAAATTAAACTCAGAAATCAGGAGCACCATCAGGAAATGGTGGGTGGCATCAAAGAAGTTAAGATGACACTTGCTCCATTTTTATGCATGTGGTGGACACAATGCTTTATGCGCTAATGGCTGCCATTTTTATTTTTGGCCCCTCCCTGCAGGCCTTTTTGGAGAAGAATCGATAACAGAAAATTCTTTACATTTATTTATGTAGCATCCTCACTTGCTATAAATGCAAGGGGATCCCTTCCTATTTTGTGACAAATAATATCATGAGCTTTCAGTTTTTAAAAGCTTCATTGCTTAGAATACAGAGGGTTTTGTACTTTTAAAATTTGGGATTAATTATTAATGAGAATGGGATTCATGCTTTTAGAATCTTCACATTTTGAGTGAAAAATCAATTAATTATTACTATAAATCTCTGTGATTATGCTGCCGTCCTATTGCTGGGAAATTGGTCATTTAGTACCAGGAAATTGTCCATCTCCTTTCAATCAGAATTCAGCTCTTGTTCTTTTTATACTATCAATGTGATGCATAATTGATAACTATCTATAATAATAACAATATTCTCCATGAAATTGTAATCCTGGTAAGCAGTAGATTCGTAATAGTCGGATCCCTCCCCTCCCATAAATGGTATTGTATTGCATTTGTTAACTATTAATAGTATATTGTTTCTGGAAGACTGAAGTTCTTTTTTCTTCTGAGATGTTGTGCTAAAGAAAACAATGAAGATTGTGGCTGCTAGGGAGTGTGCTTTTTGACTTCTGAAAAACACAATGATTATATTCTGTCCTTTGTAGCATTTTTAAGCCTTCTTGCTTGCATTGTAAAAGAGAGCAAACAATACTATTCTGAAAAAGCCAATACATGATGACCCAGTCATGCAAAAAATCATATCCCTGAATCTGAACACAATCCCTGCTAACATCAAAATATACCAGTGAATCAGAAGCTATCAGATAGAAATATAGATTGGATTAAATCAGAGGTGGGTTTCAGCAGGTTCTGACCAGTTCTGGAGAACCGGTAGCGGAAATTTTGAGTAGTTCGGAGAACCAGTAAATACTACCTCTGACTGGCCCTGCCCCCATCTATTCTCTGCCTCCCGAGTCCCAGCTGATCGGGAGGAAATGGGGATTTTGCAGTAACCTTCCCCTGGAGTGGGGTGGGAGTGGAGATTTTACAGTATCTTTCCCCTGCCATGCCCACCAAGCCACGCCCACAGAACCGGTAGTAAAATTTTTGAATCCCACCACTGGATTAAATGTTTTATTTTACACACACACACACCACCTTTATTATTTTTACAAATAACACAAGGCAGCAAACATGTCCAACAAACCTTACTCCTCCTATTTTCCCCACAACAACCTTGTAAGGTGGATTGGGCTGAGAGAAAGTGACTGGCCCAGCTGGCTTTCATGGCTAAGGCGGAATTAGAACTCACAGTTGCCTGCTTTCTAGCCTGGTGCCTTAATCACTATCAGTATCAGTGTCTAAATTGGTTGTGATGCATTGAACCTTAACAGATGTAGATGGATTTCTTCAGTATGATTGGTGGGAAGATATATGAAATACCATCCTCTTTGCAGTCATTTGGAGCCTATCTTTCCATCAAAGATGCAATTGAATTGTTTATTTAACAATATTAATTGACAGTTACAGTGTAGAACACAAAAGACACCATATCTCGGCTAGCTTACTTTTTAAATCAGGAAAGGAGATTTTTCTTTAACTTCTACATAACTTTATGTAGAACTTTTACATAAGCCAATGCCACATACAGTACAATTGCATCTTATTTTTTAATAGGTATGTAGAACAGTGAGCCATGGTATCCATCAGAAATACTGTTTTAGTGTTTCTTCTCTTCCAATATTTAGTTCTTTTTAATCGATAAATGATATTTGATGCCTGTTAGCAATGCTTAGTTCCCACTGGATTGTGAAACTCTCTTAATATGTGCATAATATTTTGTAAGGTTACCTTTAATCCTAATGCGTCTTTGCTAAGAAATTAAGTTTGCTATCAATTGATTTGTGAATTACAAATGTTTTTGATATTCAAATAAGGGAAGTTTGCCAAGCATTTAGAAGGTGTTATGTATGTGGGAATGACCTTGGAAGATAGGCTGAAGAGTTGCTACCTAGGAAATGATCAGAAGAGAGACAGCATAGCCCACAGCTGCATAGAAGGCAGACCAAGAGGCTCAGGAGAGACCTTCCCTAGGTTCTTGGGCTCTGACAGCAGGAGAATTATATTTTCAGACTTGCAAGATGAATGTCATCCTTACCAGGTAGACTAGATAAGAAACACAACCAGCTAAGCTAATTCTACTTTATTGTAAAGCTACATAAACAGAATCTTGCAAGTCTAAAAGTACAGTTCTCCCACCATCAATTTTATAGTCTGAGAATTTAGGAAGACTCCCTTCCCCTGAACCACCCTATGCAGCTGTGGGTTATACTGTCTCTTATCTGACCACTGGCTTGGCAGCATTTCTTCCTCTCATTTCCCAAGGTCATTCCTTACATACCATTACAGAAGACGATAAAGAACACGATGCAAGTAATACAGTAAGGAATGCTCAGTAAATTGCTTTTCAGCCTTATAAAATAGAATCAGGCATTTGTTTTCTAAAAACCGTTTAAAAAACCTTTTCAATTCTGAGCTCAAAGAATTTTGGGTTTTGGTGATAACACCTTTTTTTTTCCTGGAGCTGAAATTAGAGAAGAGACTTATTTCAGCAAAATGACTGCTTGCCAATCTTTTTGCAAGTATTAATTATAAAACCCTAAATACTTTTGTAATATAAATATCTAATTCGGTGATCAGGTACTGTATCAAATATGCAAGTACTGTATACACAACATTTAGGTCACATTTCTCTTGCTACTACTTTCTCATCTTGGAAGGTATGTGTTTTCACTGAATCACAGGTAAGATAGTTTTACCTAGTGAAATGTTAATGTGTTTGATATAGGATTGCTTGAAATTTGATGTTGGTCCAAGGCCTTTTTGTTTGTTTGTTGTTTTAACTTTTCCAACTTGCCTGGTATAACCCTTTCGATTTCCATTACCATCCCTGCCAAAAAAGGCAGACAAGTACATGGACGTTAGCTAAGATTGTCCATGGTGTATAATAAAGTATGATGTTAATTTAGAATATCCTATGAATATTGTTAGACCCAAGGTGAAGTGAGCAGCAAACAAATGTAATACATAAATATTATTTTTTAGTTCATGATATTAAAATTTATTGTAGTTGCCCAACTCCAGTGGACTTTAAATCCCTCCATATGATTGAAATAATTTTCAGAAACTGCATTCAAAAGTCTTAAGAAACTTGTGTTGTGCATTAGAGTTTCTTTAAAAAAATATATCAAGAAAATACTTAACAAGTATAAAAGGATATGAACTGGAAGCTACAAGAAAGACAAATCGAACAAAAGATAGTTCACTCCCAGGCTACCTGGGAATTATTATCTATTTAATTTTTAAAAGACCCAAAATATCTGTTAATGAATTATTAAGTGGGAAAACACATTCAGTGTTCTAATACTTGTTCAAGGCTATAAAAATTATTTAGTTTCACATCCATCAGTATAGATTGTAATTTTAACTATGTAAGATGGAATGTGGTTAAACATTTTCAAAGCTGAACTCAGCTGGTGACTTCATTGATGATGATGATGATGATGATGATGATGCTATCCATTGTCAAGTCCGACTCTTGGCAATTCTATGGGCCAGGTCTGTCCACATCTTCCGATCTTGCACTATTTCTTTGAGTTTTTCTCTGCTGTGGCTGGTGTCAGCTTTGACAGTGTCCAGCCACCGAGTTCTTTGACTGCCTAGTTTCTTTTTTTGTCTGTTATAGGGTTTCTGGTTTGAGCAGGGGGTTGGAATAGAAGACCTCCAAAGACCCTTCCAACTATGTTCTGTTTTACTGCTAACTCTTCCAAATATAATTGCTTTCTGCAGTGAATTCCCCTGCATGACATTAAGTGAGATGCAGTTTCGTGATTTTTGCCTTCTAGGGACGTCTGGTGTTATGCACTCCAGTACTTGCTTGTTAGTCGCCTTTGCTGTCCAAGGAGGTGACATGATTACTATGTTTATCAAGCTTTCTTTCACCAGTAGAGAAGTGTTCTGCCATTACTTAAGTTTTTTTTAAAAAAAGAAATAGTGCTTTGTCTAGCCAACATGCCTAGTGTCTGCAGTTTCTCATCCATGCTTTAACCAAGTCCAACACTATACACAAATCCTAGAAAAGTTCTACATGCTGCCAACTGTAGTTACATACAGCCAAATTATAGGTTAACTGAATAAGTCACAGCCACAAGTCTCAGTAGATGCAAATAAGACTTCAGTATAAAAATGATCTTACAAAGAAGTGTGTATTTTGGTAGCAAAAGTGCTTATATTCAATAGGTTATCTAGATGCTATAAATATAAGCAAGAAGAAGAAAAGAGGCCTTCTTTTATCTGTTTTGTCTCTTTAATATTCAGGAGTTTAGGACATGTGTTCAGTTGTGTGGTTTTTTCAAATGAAATCTTTCATAACCTTTATATGTATAGGAAGATGTAACTGTTACAGTAATTCTGCTTTTTTCAAAAAGTTAAGTTCTGTACCTCTTTGCACTTCGTTGGGTTCAATACTGAGTAGATGGCTGATGGATTATGTGTGTGCATATGTGGGGTTCTTGTTCCTGATTCATTTCTCTCTGTCCATGTCGCAATACATTTTGTAAAACAAATATATTTACTAGCATTATACCTTCATTTGGTGATAAGCAGTGTAGGACACTAGCCAAGCATTAATTCCAAATTCCATCTTTTAGATACATAAAATCCCAAACCACACAGAGAGAGTGTTACAGGTCATTTTTTGAGATTATATGGGTATGTATGGGTAGTAATTATGCAAATTCCCATGAAGGCACCAAAAGTCCCAAACAATTCAATTTCTAGTTACGTAACTCAAGGGCTAAAAGCACTGAAGATACATCACATAAACAGAAGTAGCACCTGGAGACGTTTTCAGTGTAGATTTATTGTTTTACCAAGGGCCAACAATCTACAACTCTGTTCTCGTTTCAGGATTCAAAGTGACGTTATGCACTTGGACTACTGTGAATTTCCATAAGTTCTCGTGGGATTGCTTTATCCTTTGATTCAGAAAGTAGTGCAAAACTAAAACACAGTAGCGCAATGGCACTTGTGGACAAACATAAAGTCAAGAGACAGCGATTGGACAGAATTTGTGAAGGTAAGCCTTGATGTAACCTTTGTTTCTAATGAAATATTCCTAACATCTACAGAATATTTTCCACTCATTAAGTTATGTTGAACTTGATAGAAAGTAAGTGCAGCAATCATGGTTTTATTAAACAACAACACGAACACAGTGCTTCATCCCAGTTACATCTTTGCATCTAATAGCTGCATTTAGGTAGTGTAATTAATGTATGCTCTCTCACTCTCTCCCATGCACGCATATTTTTTATCTGAAAGGGAGACAATCCTGAATTTAAGATGACAAATCTCAAAAAGGAAGAGTACACAGAGACATATTATAACAATGGACAAATATTCTGGACTTTGCCCAGCTTTCTCACTTTATTATTGCACTGTTGCCAGCTCTAATTCTACCAGTTCCCCTTTCAATAGATGTATCTGTGATAAACGTATATAGCCAGATATAAATATCTTTTAGAAAGCACTCTCTAAAAAAGGGCAGGGCGAGGACAAAATAATAAATTTATATTAATTGAATTAATGTGCTGATTAAACTTAATTGCCTGTAAAATAAGGTACTTCATTTATAAAATATATTGACACTTGAGTTGCATGTACCAGCCATTTCTTCTCATAAACAGATTACTCCTCCGCACAGGAGTATGCGGTACACACACTCCCTTTTCTTTTCTTTTTCAAGTAAAATAACAACGACAAAAAAAGAACAACAAAGATGGAAAAGATTGGACTAACAGGAAGGTGGTATGACTGCCCAGGAAGGGATAGAAAGAGAAAGTAAAGAGACATGCTATATAGAGATGAGCAACAGAAGGTTCTACCTGAAGAGAGAAAGAAGGAGAAGTCCTATTTAGGAATCACAGACTACAGAAATATCTGTAGGGATTTTAGGGGGCATGGAATAATGAAACAAGCATTTTGCCATTAGGCAAGCTCCACCTTCATTGTACATGTGTTGCAATGTTGCATGCATGTACAAAAAGGATGGACCTTGCATTGTGACAGTGCAATGTGCATTCAGATATCTTGACCAAAGCATTAGATTCTGTGGATACCTCTGCACAAGGGTTACATTCACAAGATAAGAAGCCTCTCACAATTAGTGACTGAACTTCAGGATAATCTTCAAAAGTATTCATGATTTTTAGCACAAGTGTCTTTGGCCATATGTCAATATCTCTGTCAATAGCTAATGTCTCTCAATATCCGATATCTCTTTTTTTTCTTACATCTTCCTCTGTTCATTTCACAGATGGTTATTTGGGGAGCAATCCCTCATTTGCTGTTGGGTAAACAGGCTATGTAATTTTTTGCAAAGACTAGCAAGCAATACCTGGAAAAAACATTGTACTTGTTTTGCACAATGTTAATTTTAGCATTACTCCAGGGATAAGCTAATAACTGCATTTGGTTTAGTCTTCTGAAATTCTGAATCTCTTTACATAAATTGGTTTGAAAGCACAGAGCTCCAACTCTCAACTCTACAGTTACAATAGTGACTCAGTAATCATGATGTTTGAGAATCTCTGTCTGCCTTCAACTGCTTGAAATCTTACTAGGTTATCAAACTTGCAATATATTGGCCTATATGTCCCAAATCTGCGATGATGTCAAGAAAGAACCCTAAATCTCACCACAAAGGAATCATTTAAATATTTCATATATGTTTAAGTACCATATCGTTGTCTCATGAAGATAATTTAGGATGGGGTTTTTTTTCCATTCACTGGAGCTACTACAAATGGATATTATCCCCTCAGGATTCAGGACTATGAATATAGGTTTCAAATCCCAAAGAGTACAGTAGGACATGTGTTGTTGATTTTATACAAAAATGGATTCCATTGTGCATTCAGATGTTTATGCTGCTTTTCACTATAGCTGTTTTTCACCATATGCCATAGCTGGCCTTAAAAGGATAAAGTGCCTGTTTATTCTTTCTTTCACCCATTCATTTAATTTAAATAGCTCCTCCCCTGTTTCAGTTATGTGATTCTGAGCACTCACAGTTAGGAACAGCAAGAAAGAGAATAAAAATAAAACAACAAAAACATAGTGAACCAGATTAAAACCATAAAAAATAAGCATATCCTTAGCCCCATCAGGGTGACACCCCTTAATATATAGAATCCATAACATGCCTCTTCTGTTGGACCTCATGGGATGGGCAGATGTAACCAGAGAGACGCAATCCCTCAAATAACCCAGTCCATGTCTTGTATGACTTTATGGGTCATTACCAACATCTTGAATTGATCTCAGAAGCAGACAGGCAAGCAGTGCAGCTTGTAGAGCAAGGGCATAACATGCACTGATCAAAGAGTGCACATAATTGCCCACACTGCTGCATTTTTCACTAGTTGCAGCTCTTCAAGGACATCCCCAAGTATTGTGTGTTACAATAATCTATTTGTGAAGTGACCAAGGCATCAGTGTCTTAGTTGGATAATATCTCAAGATTCCAGTTGAAGTTTTTCTGGTATGTTTTTGCCAAGGGGAATTCTTGTTCCCCTTCCCGTAGACTCTCAACAATCTCCACCCATTGCTTTTAAAAGTTATGAACTGTATAACCATCAGAATGTAGCAAAGTGAAGGATTGTTTCCCACATATGGGACACTTCATTGACACCAATATACTGTAACTTGGGAAGCAATAAAGGGAAATACATCTCAAACTCATAGCAAGGGTGTGTGTGTTGGGTTGGGAAGCTGGGGGAGTGGGATCTTTGTTTCATCATGTAATACAGAAAAATGTAAAAGTCATTGCATCTGTCAGTTTAATTAACCCAGTCAAAAGTGGGTTAATCTTCTCCAGAGCAGAGTGAAAGTATGCATCCTTTGTAATCTCCTCCAAAAGAAATGCTGACAACTGCCAGAACTGTATGGCACAAGAGAGAAAGAGCTGTGCTCTTCTCATCAAAATGCCATAAATATGCAGGTGTAGTGCTCTATCTCATCTCTAAAGCAGACTTTGAACCTGACTTAAAAGGATTCTATCAGGCAGCTTTAGATTTTTCAAAAGCCACCCTTCCAGTTTGAAGTTTGCTATCAGATGTGGTTACTAAGTATACAAGAAACTTACAAGGATCAGACGACAACCCTACTAACAGAACATTAGCTACAATTGAAGTTTAGATTATTTTATTCTGAACAATGGATTTTCGAGTCTTTCTCTTTTGTGGGTTTTTTTTTTCAACTACAAAAATACTTTTTCTCCATCCTGTAATGGTGCTGTTTACATAAAGCCAGAGAGACATTTGTTGTTTGCCAACTATATTTGCAATTTGAATTTCTAAACGCATTTGCTGCTGTCATACACCATCCAACATGCTTTTACAATGGCTATTAAAATATTATGGGAATGGCAGATTATGATTACATGCAGTTAATAAGTACTTTAAGGGTGTATTTTCTCTAGCTAAGGTTCATAGGATTTCCCATTCATCTCAAGCATTTCCATGAGCTGATTTTCTCAAATGGTGATGACTGCATAACTATAGAAAGATAAGGTTTTTTTTAACATGATGTAATGTATATCTGAGGAACGTGGTGGCTCAGTGGCTAAGATGCTGAGCTTGTCGATCAGAAGGTCGACAGTTCAGTGGTTCAAATCCCTAGTGCTGCGTAACGGAGTGAGCTCCCGTTACTTGTCCCAGCTTCTGCCAACCTAGCAGTTCGAAAGCACATAAAAAATGCAAGTAGAAAAATAGGGACTACTTTGGTGGGAAGGTAACGGCGCTCCGTGCGCCTTCGGCATTTTGTCATGCTGGCCACATGACCACGGAGACATCTTTGGACAGCGCTGGCTCTTTGGCTTAGAAACGGAGATGAGCACCGCCCCTAGAGCCGGAAACGACTAGCACGCATGTGCGAGGGAACCTTTACCTTTTAATGTATATCTGAATGATTTAAAGTATGATGTAGAATAATGGTAATGGGGGAGATAAGAAAAACACTCATCATTGAGTTATTTCTAAATATTAGAATGGGTTACAACAAGTTACTATAGTAAATCTGAGTATCTTATACATTATTTAATGTTCCACTTTTAATGTTCAGTATATTTTGCACTATACCAGGAGAAAAATGTCTGTTTGCTTTTGTATTATTGTAAGACTCAGAATCATAAAACAATTTACACAGAGGACTTAATAATAATCTGGGAAATAGGATCAGTATTTAGTATATCAGCTAAAACAAAAATGCGACAACCAATGACTTTGTTGCTTGGTATTCCTACCCTACTCACTTTATTTGACATAGAAAAGAACATGCTTTTTGGTATGCATGGAAAATACTATAATAATTATTAAGATTTAGATAATGGGATAAGCAAGTAGGGTAATCCGTTGTTCTTATAAAATAGGGCTTCCCGAAGAAGTTACGTGGATTTCTTTTATTGATTCTATTTCAAGTAATGGAGGCAAACTCTGGAGATAAAGTGAATTTCTACCAAAGTATTGCCATTTAGAAGGCTATAAATGGTCATAAATAGGCTATAAATGATCATAAATTCTGCTTGATCTGACCAAATTTAATCAGAAGCCTTAAATTACCTTTCATCACATTGACCATTCTGGCAAATCATAGCTGTATGTTATTAGTTTCCATCCATGAAAGAAGGGATGGAAGATTACCTATTTTTATACAAACTCTTGTGATTGTAATACTGTGACTTTTGGCCACTGCTCTGGAATTATCTCTGGAATTTTTCTAGATTTTCTAGATTGTCTCTGGATCCTAAATAGAAAATACTGTAAACAGTATCAGAAAGTAGCACTATGGAGTTATAGCTGTCTCAAGGTAATTGCTGTGAGAATGAGGGCCATAGCAGCTAACTCAGTAATAGGTAAGCCATTTATACTCTGTCCCTGGCTGAGGTATCACTGAACACTGCTGAGGGAATATCTGAATAAGCTAGCAAAGTCTTCAGAATTCGTGGCTGACTCTTTCATACCATCATTTGGGGAACTACTAATTCTTGGCATCATTTGCAGAAGTATGTTTAAGCACTGGGAAGTGGATCACCATTCTAGAGCCAATCTAGCATCCACGGTTTTTCCTACCAAGAAGTTAATTCTGAGAATTGCTAGCATAGAATCTGATTGAAAATTAGGAAAGGATGACCATGTCCTTGGCTTCTACAAATGAAAACTTATATCATTTTTCTTTTAGTCAGGAAGTAAAATGGTCCCCATTGGCTCCTAACTCTACAGCTAATTAGACACAATTTCTGTACTGCTCAAAGATGTTGGTAATACTAAGAGACCAGCTCCACCAGTTGGAGCTTACTAGAAACAGTTCATCTAAGACTTGTCCTGGAATTATAAAGAATTCCAAGGAACAGACTCCTTCAATCCGTTTCTAGATGTAGAAATAGATAATTGCATAATTTTCCAAGTCAGCAGGTACTACTTAGATACCATCATAAGTAAGTCATATCAGAATAGTTCTTAGAAGAATTATCTAGTTTGTTCTTCATACTCAAGAAGAACAAAAAGTGAAGGACAGTGTTGAAGTTCAAGGTGAAAACAAGTTAATTAAACAATAAAAGATCCAAGATGGAGACCCTGAAATTAATTGGTGAAGCTATTTTGCCAGCTAATATATTGCATGAGGAGTCCTTTTGGAGACCTGCCTTCATTTTCCCACCTCAACAGTACACTAAAGATTTCTAAGGTGGCCTATAACACCAGTTTTATGGCTTTTCTCTTTGATCTTGGCTTCACTGCCCCAAAGTGATGCTTCTAACTAGTGAACTGATCCAGGAGCATTGATGTACATGCATGCCACCTGGACAACCATTTGATCAAAGCCTCCTCAGTTCAGAGAATTATATAGTACACCACAAACAATGTAACACTTTCACGATCACATTCTCACAGTGAATTGGACCATGGGTTCAATCTCTCCATTCAAATGAATACTAAAAAGCAGGGATTATGAACAACATTGAGACGTAAAGGCTTTTTTTTTTTTTTTTTGCCAAAATAACAAATGCCTAAGGTTTAGATTTGTATCAAAGAAATCCTAAAGACAGTGTTCCTAATACTTCTGAAAGTGGCACACATCCTAGGGATGATATTTACAGTCATAAATCAAGGACTCCACGGACTTAACTTTTTTTCACAGCTCCTGAAATTTTCTTCTCCCTCAGCAGCTGCCAAAAAAGCCAACACAGTTCTAGGCTGCATAAACAGAGGGATAGAATCAAGATCACGTGAAGTGTTAATACCACTTTATAATGCCTTGGTAAGGCCACACTTGGAATACTGCATCCAGTTTTGGTCACCATGATGTAAAAAGATGTGGAGACTGGAGACTCTAGAAAGAGTACAGAGAAGAGCAACAAAGATGATTAGGGGACTGGAGGCTAAAACATATGAAGAACGGTTGCAGGAACTGGATATGTTTACGGGTGTCAGCAACCTGCGGCTCCAGAGTTGCATGCGGCTCTTTGGGCCCTCTGCTGTGGCTCCCTGTCAGGTGATCCCACCACTGGCTGGCCCCGCCCCTCACCCTCCCCTCCTAGTCACTCCTTGCCTGGCCTGAGAAGGTAAGTGACGGGGGATGGAGAAGCAGCTGGGGCTGATTCTCCGGCGCCTCACTCTTGCTGGAGCTTCTTCTGGCCCTTGTTGGTGCTGAGCATGCCTCAGTCGCTTGGGGAGATGTGCAACCTGCTCTCCACCCAGAGACACTGGCCCGACTGGGCCACGGCTGACACGGGCCTCGCTAACATGAGGGCTGGCGGGGTGGGAATGGGATCCTGGAGGAGGGGATGACGGAAAGGGGGACGGGCCCGCAGCGGCCAGCCGCGGCTTTAAAACTTGCACGGGGGACTCAATGAAAGCTGCCGGCAGCACCGCTCCGCTGGAGGAGTAAAGAAGCTCAGGGGAGCGGGAAAAGGGGGTTGGCCCCACCGAACCTCACATGCCCACCCCGGGGTTCAGGCTCGGAGAAAGCCAGAGCGCCCTCGCCAAAGACGCTCACCTGTCAGCTGGTCTCCCCCACTCTCTGACTCTCTCTCTCTGTCTCTGTGTGTATCTCTGTCTCTCTCTCTCTCTCTCTCTCTCTCCTCTCTCTCGGAAAGCCGAGGCCGAGAGAAAAAAAAGAGAGAGAGAGAGAGAGACACAGACAGACAGACAGACATAGAGAGGGGAGGCAGATAGGGAGAGAGACAGAGAGAGGGGGGAGATAGGGAGAGGGGGAGAGAGATACAGAGAGAGGGGGAGATAGGGAGAGGGGGAGAGAGAGACGGGAGAGAGAGAGAGAAGTCAGAAGGGTTTTGTGGTTCCCAGTGTTTTTTAACAACCGGTTCTCTGCCCTAATGACCTGCTGGGTAGGGGTCATGTGACTGGGTGGGAGAGTGATGTTGAGTTGGCTACACCCACCCAGGTTTTGTGGCTCCTGGTGTTTTCTGTGGGAAATGGGTCTAAATGGCTCTTTGAGTGTTTAAGGTTGCAGACCCCTGGTCTAGTTTAATGAAGAGAAGGACTAGGGGAGACATGATAGCAGTGTTCCAATATCTCAGGGGCTGCCACAAAGAAGAGGGAGTCAAGCTATTCTCTAAAGCACCTGAGGGTAGGACAAGAAGCAATGGGTGGAAACTAATCAAGGAGAGAAGCAACTTAGAACTAAGGAGAAATTTCCTGACAGTTAGAACAATTAATCAGTGGAACAGCTTGCCTCCAGAAGTTGTGAATGCTCCAACACTGGAAGTTTTTAAGAAGATGTTGGATAACCATTTGTCTGAAGTAGGGTTTCCTGCCTAAGCAGGGGGTTGGACTAGAAGACCTCCAAGGTCCCTTCCAACTCTGTTATTCTATTCTATTCTATACATAATCACATTGTCTATAGAATTCCCAAGTGTAAATCAAAAGTAACTGAGGGTCTGAACTGGTGGCTGATACAAACATCTTGTAGATAAACATTTCCCAAGTATTTCACAGATTTCAGCCTGTCAGACTAGGAAGCACAACTTCAGAACATGTCTACAAGATTTCTGATATAAGTTCATGCTCCATATTTGACCAAGAGCAACTAAACGCATTAGAATGCTACAGGAAGAGAGAGCATATTCAGATGCACATAAACAGAATATTGACAGGAGTATGCATAAATTAACAGTGTACTCTTGTTCTGGGACTTCAAATAGAATCTACTTGTCTTATGAATGGGGTGTAATCTGTCTCACATTGATTTGATGGAGTAAACCAAGGACTCATTTAGAATATGTAGCCTGATTGGCTGAGCCAACAGCATCTGTTCTGGATGTAGATTGAACTGGATGATTTATTGCCAATTATAATCAATTTTTTTAATGAAAAAAATAAGCTTTATTTTTAAATTCACTGTATTGAAAAGAGAACATTCTTTGGAAAAATTGGAGTACTTAACAAAATAAAATAGATTTAGAGATGATTAATACATTTTGTCAGTATTTTTGTTATTCATGGAAAGTACAACAATTATTGTTAAAATTTAGATAAATATGGGAATAGATTGTTCTTGCAGAATGGAGTAGCTGAAGAAGTTATGTAGATTACTTTTATTGATTCTACTACTGTATTATTTCAAGTAGTGGAAACAAACTTTCAAAATAAAGTGAGTTTCTGCCAAAGTATTGCCATTTAGAAAGAATATTCCATAAATAATCATTAGTGGGCACTCAGCTTAAACTGTCTAAATTTAATCAGAAGCCTTAAATTACCTTCCCCCACTTTGGCCATTTTGACAAATTGTAACTGTATTTTATTAGTTTCCATCCATGGCATCTTTATTGTAATTATATGAAAGATACATTAGAATTAATTAGTGATTTGTCTGTCACAATAGCACTGTCTTGTAATTTTATTGTAGATCAGTTTTAAATGTGTACACACTAATCTAGCCAGAAAAAAGTAAGATTTCATTTTAATTTTGTATGGTAGTTTTTAATAAACAAAACATTACAGTTCATCTATATTTTCTATTGTATTCAAGAAACAATAAAGGTATTGTATTTAGACAGTTTTTACAGGTAGTTCTCGATTTACAACAGTTCATTTAGTGACCATTCAAAATTACAACGGCACTGAAAAAACTGACTTATGACCGTTTTTCACACTTACGACTGTTGTAGCTTGTGATCAAAATTCAGATGCTTGGAAACTGATTCATCTTTATGACCGTTGTATTGAAATAATGGAAATTTAACTTTGTGTGTGTGTGTGTGTGTGTGTGTGTGTGTGTGTGTGTGTAGGAAAGACTCTGTTCTTTCAAATTTGTAAAATCAAGGCTTTTTGTCCTCTTTCTGTGACCTCTTCTCGAACCTTCATATTATAAATTCCAAATTAAATCTCTTCAGATTCCTTTCCTGGATGATGAAGGGATTGGAGAATTATGAGGATAATGTAATAATTGGAGTGGTTAGTTTAAAACTGGCTTCTCTTTTTCGTTGCTTTTCTCTCTCTGATTCCCCAGTAATGTATGACATTGATAAAGTATTGTACTGATGCCTAGCTTGTTTTAAGCATGATTGATTTATATACTTCTGTATCTTGCTTCTTGGGATCAGCACACCTGTGCCTATTTAATGTCTCCATAGCTGTTTGTTGTGGATTAGCATTTCATCAGGATGGATTAAGATTGAATTGACATGAAGCTCCCATACTCTCCACCATCTCTCCTTTTCTTGCCAGGGAATTTTTTTTCTCAAGGTATAATTTTAAATAAATTTTATGTCTTGTGATGCGTAAAGCCTGCCTATGTGTGTTTGTATGTAAAATAGCACGTAGTGGTTGTGATCTGTGGTAGAAAATATACTAAAGATGTGTGTAGGGGCTGATGCAGTTGCATCCATCAGGCTAAAATAGTGTCACATGGAACAAAAGCTTTAGAGTTTTATTTAGCCTTTAATCCTCACACAGTGTTTGTGTATTTGTCCATGTGAGCTAGCCATTGCAGGCAGGAAGGGATAAATCTGGATTAAGCAGAGCAACTCCTTTCTGCATCTGAATTATACAGAAAAGACCTTTCCATTCTACTTATTTTGAGCCAGGCTGAGTTACTGTTAGACGTTTCTTGTTTTGCGACTAAAGTTTCGAAGAATAAATAATTCAGGCAGCACTTTGAAATAGTAAACCACCTGCTGGACTATTTCCTAAAGCCCAGAAAGATTCAGATACAGGGTTTCTGTTTTTTGTTTTTTTGTTTTTGTTTTTTTATTTGTTTATGTGTGTAACCGAAGATTTTACAGGAGAGCTTTCCTGTCCTTCTTAAAAGCTAAATATTGCTGAATGCCAGTTCCAAGCAGACATATTGGCCGCTCTCAGAGCTGGGATGCTGCAGGATGGGACGAAGGCTCCTGGGAGAACGACGCTACGTTTGAATGCCAGAGACCTCCAGGGAGAAGGAATTCACTAACGTATGGTGGTGAGGGATTTTGGTGTGAGCAGCCAAGCTGTAAACCACATGATATCATCTTGCAAGGAGGTACAGACTTGAAACAAGACTTGTATCGATATCCGGAGCCACCTTTTACGCAGAGTTCCTTTTGGAGAGGTTCCATTCCTGATTTTACGTATTACGACAGACAGCCTGCGATGTCTGCACGGAATTCCTTGCCACCTCAGGATTACTACAATGATCCTTCTTTAGCTACTAGATCACCTAGAGATTCATGCTACTATAGAGATCACATGACTAACAGATCTTTATCAAATTATGGCATGCCTGGTGGTAGATTGGCTTGGGACCAGATGCAAGTACGGTCACCTGTACCACATGAAGGCAGCCATGTATACAGAGATCCTGTGATCAAGATGGTTCCCGAAGCACAGAGGATTCGAAATAGAGATCCTTCTCTAACAAGGTATGGTGTTGAACCCCCTGCATCTAGATGCAGAGGAGAACCTTCTGTATTTCCTTATCGACAAGCTTATAATGACGTAGTAGAGAGATCTGTAGATTCTGCAGCCAGTAAACAAGTTGCTCCAACATGTTTGGTAGTGGATCCAAATTCAGCTGCAGCCCCTGATGGAAACGTAATGCTGCCTGCCACTTCTGTAAATCGTGGTCATGGACCAGTCAGAGACAATTTCAGTACAAAAGTCCCTTATGATGGCTATGAAGCAACAATGACATCTTCCCAAATGCAGATGCCTGCATCTTTTCCAGGACAGGACATTAAAAGGAATGTGGATCCAGAATATTTAGCCATAATGCGTTCTGAAGGAATATCAGAAAGCACTCTCGGTGCGTTGCTGCAGCAAGGATTTGATTCTCCAGGCTTGCTAGCAATGATGGAGGACAATGACATAAAAACGGTGGCTCCAAATCTAGGGCAGGCAAGAGTACTTTCTCGAATTGTTCATACCTACAAAGTAGAAATGCAACTCCAGAGGCAGTCTAGGAAAAATACTGCCATTCGTCCCAGAAACAGATCGAATAGTTTTAGTCACCGAAGTGAATTGCTCCAGAATGAGTACGGGACCCACCCTTTCACCAACCCTGTGGTGGATGGTGTAGCAGCATATCAGTCACCAACTGCTTCAATGCAACCGCCATCTCCAAGAATAGCAGAATTAACTCGCCGTCCGTCTAGTGCCCCGACACAACATCTTTTAGAAACCGCAACAGGGTTTTCTCCTCAAGTCACTCCTTTTCTTCCCAGTTCTGGATATAGTGCTTCGGGCCCATGCAATATGCATATTCGTCAAGCAACTGGCTATTCTGCCCCCTCTGCAATTCCTATGAATACGCTGCAAACAAATCCACATGCAAATTCCAAAATAGCCTATTCAACCACATACACCGTACCCATGGAACTGATGAAAAGAAATCCACTATCCTCCCCTGCTCACAGTCCTCAGATTCTTCGAAAGCAAGGAGACCCAGTGGGACCAAGTTTTCCAGGGCATCATTCGCCATGTCAGATATCTACAAGGCGTACAGGTCCACCTGTCATCGTCTCCACCATGACGTCTCCTGAACCAAGTAACTATTTTAAAATATATTGCCTTGTTGAATTAATTAGGATTGTTATATTAATGCTTTTTTAAAAAAAAACTGTTCTAATGAGGCTAGAACAAATGTATAATCTGTTGCATCAAGATGAGGACCATTAATCTATAATATACATACTTAGGCGCACTCTTCTGTATAGTAAATAACTCCAATGTTGGAAGTCATTGTTAAGTTTCAGTTTAAGTGTTAAAAATGGTTTATTACAAATTAAAGAGGCAAATATACAAAGTATTTATTATGTCATGGATCTTGCCTTTTCTCTTACTTGCAATGTTTGTAAGATTAGATAATTTGCCTTCTACTTTTATTTTTTGAGTGATTTTGTTTAATTACTATGAGCTCAAGGATCTTTCTAAGGAATTGATGAGAATATTTATTAAGTTTGCCATACTGTGATCCTAGGTGTTGTTTAGCCAGTGTTCTTCCTTTCTAAAATAATCTTTCCTAAACAAAACTTTGTTGATTTCTGTTGAAAATATTCTGATGAAAATATAGAAGTAATTAACAAAATAAATCTGTATACATCTAAATCCAAGTGCCAATTGTCAGAATGCTTGGCATGTTAATGAAGAGTACATGTCCTGGTAACTTTCTAAGGTTGATGAAGCTGAACAAATTACTATCCTTTTGCAAAGGAGCAGATCCTTAAGTAAGACGCGCTCAGTAAATCCCAATAAAAGCTTGTAACAATCACTGAAATTGTGGGAATCAAAGTTAGAAAATGTATTTCCTCCTTTCAGAAGACAGGCTGGCAAAAATTAGTTTGTGCCTGGGCTATATACTATACACATCTCGGGGTGGGGGGGAGAAGCCTTCTGAATTAAGTGGGGTTCACATTAAGTAAATTTTCCAACAATTAATTAACATAGAGCCTTGAAAAAAAGATTGCTTCTTTTCCCTAAATAAATAATAATGAAAAATAGTGAGCACCATCAAGACCCAGAAATGTATTTCAGTCCCATGGATTTTAGTGATGTAACACTCTTTTACTGTATTTTAAAGTGCTCGCTTTGAGCTGGATTGTGTCCCCACTATATCAGTTCCAAGCATTAAAATAATGCCTCTTTTTGTAAAGCAGCTTTATTTCAACAAGGCAACCAATACAATTAACAAAAGGCAGGATTATTGCCTCTTCTATTTTAAAATATAAATTGTTCAAGTTACATTTTTGGAAATAATACATATAACTTAAATAGTTGAGAGCACTGTATTTAAGTATATATTAGGAACCAATTTAGCTTCTATTCTTTACAATTAAATAGTAAGGAAAAAGCTTGTATTGAGAAACGTAGCACTATAGTATTAATACCGAAGTGGTTATTTTTCTAATCCTGCTGCTTATTTTGGTAGAATGAAAACTTCTGATTAGGATTGAAGTGAAAACAGCTGGGTCTCACTACAGTTTTTGGAGGATGTTCAAGAATTATTTTTGTAAAATTGTATGCCTATGAAGATATTTTTCAACTTGTGAGGGGAAGTTTGTTTGTTTGTTTGTTTGTTTTAAAGAAGATCAATACAGAGTCAAATAGCCAGTGACTTTTTTTATAATTATTTAGTGCTGTCTCAAACAATGAAAATAAAACAAAAATTAAACAACTTCCCAATATAGTCCTACTCTAACTAATAACATCTCCCAGCATCAGGCAGATATTTTTCCACAGAAATTTTGTATTCTTTGAATGGTGGCAAACATTTATGCCATACATGATGGAAATGATTTCCCCATATCGTCTCTGCCCTGAAAACAAAAGGCCCTAGTATAATACTAAAAGTATGTGTACCTTAGAATATTTTGCTGCCTTTCTTCTTATTAAACTATGCAATCCATCTTTATATGGTGGGGTAGACAATGGCTGTCTTTGTTTTTGAAACTATTTGCCTGCTAGAAGACAATATGGACAGTACAGTTCGATGTGGATCAACATCCTTCTTGAGGCAAACATTCTTTCTCTACAACCAATTCATTTGCATGAGGATGACATTTGTTGCTCCAGTAATTTCATCTGATAATGGCCAGCTTGCAAAGCGGATCTCAAAACATATTCCTTAATTATGTGTTGCTAAGCAACGAGAGGGTTTGGTCATAATCACAGAAAGATTATCTTTCTATTGAAGTCGCTGAAAAGGTTTAGCTGAAGTAGGACCTTCAGCTAAAATTTGTCACTGTTCTTGTTTTGTTCTGCTTTGTTTTTCATCTAAAACAATGAACAGAGGTATTTCCCCCCCCCTCTTCTTAAAATTTATATTTAATTAGGGCTTAAGCAATGGTCTATTATGAAATAGGTGAAATGAGAATTCCAGGATCATTTAATTACGAAGAAGTGTATGTGTTGATGCAAATCCATTCTTAACCAATATAATTAAATAGTAATTTGTTATATACAATGCATGTAAATACAATCACTTATTTAAACTGACTGGTCAAGGGTAAAGCATTCATATTTTGTGATACATTTTCTTAAAGGGATGTGTTAGGAACACTCATGATTTTTTTACCCATACACTTAATAATCTCTATTGACTTTAGAGGGGCTTGCTTCTAAGTAAACATGATTAAGATTAAACTGCTAATAAGTATTGATGCTTGCTATTAAATTTCAGTAATTCTTTGACTATACTGTTATATAAAGAACTATTAATTGAGTGTTTGTCTAATTGCAATAGATGAAGCTGGATATATAAATATTTTTAATATTATTGTTTAATTTTTTAATTAGTATCTAAATTACACTTAAGTAGTACAAGGGAGTAAGCTCCATTAAACATATGACACTTATGAGTTAAGAAAGTATAGCATAATTACAATAAAATGTAATTGATTGGATTCAGAATACTGATTCCAGAACAAACTAACATCCCAGAAGAGGCTCTTTGTGAAGAAAGAGGAAGATAAAATTTTCATCTCTACTCCTGTGTCGTCTCCTGACTTGTTCTAGAGCAATTACCAAACCACTGGTGGACACAAGTTGTTATAAAACAAAGATTAGGAAAAAAAAACCCACTATGACTTCTAACTTATTATGCATTGTATGTCCATAATATTTACAGAGAATGGTAAAAACAAAAAAACTAAAGGACTTTTGACATGGGAAATCAACAGATGGCAGGGAGTAGGTAGTAAATGAAAAAACAAGGATAAAACATGTCATTAATCTGGACAAGTTCATTTACATATAAATTTTTTTACAGATATCAAGATTTCCTGAATCATTTTGTACCTAAGTGATTGAAACTCAATGTTGTGGAACATATAATTTTGAAAATGATTTTACTTGCATTTCTAAATTCAAAACAAATGCCAAAGTGGCAAACAATTAAATAACAATTTCCAATAAACCAATTTATGCTTTAAGGTTATTCCTTTCTTGTGTACATTGCTAGGGGTATTGTTGTTGGAAAGAGTGAGATAAGAATAAACAGTGCCAAGTTGTCCCCATATCATACCATATCATTTCCCCATTTTATTAAAACTGTAGACAGTTAAAAGGTCATAAATGCTTTAATATTCCATGAGTGGCATCTGTGGCTTGTTTACTGTTGTCAAGACCTTGGCAGCCAACTTTAACTTAACCAAAAACAACCTTCTTCAATATTTACTGAATATTTAACAAAATTTACTGAAAGTAAAGGTGCAAAGTTACAGAGATCTCACCAGGTAGATTGCTTTCACTTTGAAATCCAATTTATTTCTTGGTTGAAAAAAACAGAGGCTTTTTCAGTTTTAAGGTTGTTTCTCTTTTTCAGCCATCATAAAAAGAAGGCCAGGACAAACTTCGTATGTAATAGTAGGACACAGCTGTTCTTTGGTTTTATAGCCTCATTTGCAATATTATTTTAATTTGGCCATTATTTCATTGTCTCATATTAGGTTTCATCTCAGTTCTCCTGATGACTTTCTCGTGATTCAGTTAACATGATTCAGAAACATTAGAAGCAGAAGTAGAATATAGTGAAGTTCGTACTTTTAAAATGTTGATTGATTGATTGATTGATCCTGATCTTCCAGACTGCAAATACTGCAACCCTAGGTTGTTGTGGTGTAAGTCTGTGTTTATTCTCTGTGACTAAAGGGAAGCATTGATTCCCCTCTTTTGTTCATCTCGGCCTTGGAAATTGACTCTGAATTATTTTGAATAGCTCTAGTGCTAAAAAAAAATACACAAAAGAAATCAGCATGGCTAAGTTGGATGGCATACACAGGAGATCCCAAAATGTAAATCCTCACATTCTGTGCCCCCTATTCAGTTCTTGGGCTGATCTTGAGGTCAAAAATTTAAGAATATTACAGTAACGTTGATGAATTTATCTTGCACAATTCCATTCTGCTAGTCTTATCAATAGCAGAACATAAAGAATCACAATGCCTTTAATGTTGGAGTAGAGGACTCTTGAAAATTGATTTTGAATTGCCTTGCCTGTGACTTAACTACAAAAGAAATAAAAAGGATAAGGCCCATGATATTAATGAGTGTCAATGAATTTTAACTGTTATTAAATTATCAAGTTATCTCTAATTATGAAGCTAAGGGTAAGAAAAACAGGCCAATATCAGCCTGGTAGTGGGCTTTTCATTCTTTTCATTTCTTTCCTCCAAAACTTTCTCCAAAACAAATAGAATTAGGTGATGCTAAGAAATCCATTATCAAACATTCCTTGCCACTGCTCCATGTTGTCTCGCTGCTTTACTTCTCTGTTCTCTAACTACTCCTGTGTACCTTCATCCCTGACCTTCCTGTTTCACCTTTTCCATCAGCAACAAAATGGTGGGAGATCTTGAATCTCTCAGCTAAATAGTCTTATCAAGTAAGAAATACCCAGTGCAAATTATCCTAGCGGATAATTTAGTAATGATCTTGCAAGCATGGCAAATTGGAATTTTCTGGTCCTTTGCAGAAACTAGTGATTCCAAAGAACTATATGATTTTCAAGTATAATGAGGAACAGTTTTCATTGCAATTGCTATTGCTTGAAAGTTCTGAGCAAGTAGATAGAAAGAGTTTGAAATGTCCACATGTATTTGTGACCTTTCTTGAAAAGGCAAGTGATTTTGGTTCATTTCACTAAAAATTTGCCATTTCCAAACTAGAAAGATCTCTGGCCTTAATTCTCAAACTCTGCTACATTTCTAATGAGGACTGCCTGAATACTGATTCCTTTGCCAAGTAATTCTCTCTTAAAATGTAAAAGATTAACCTTGCTAACCCATCACTGATAACTGTTTTAATGCTTTCATTCCAAGCTTATAGCTGCCATAATTTCAGGCTTCGGCTGAAAAAAAGTATAAAAGAGTCAGGATAGTGATGAACTTAGACTAAAATAATTTTATGCTATGAACCACAGAATGAACTTACAACATTTGGCAATCCTACCAGTAGACTGCCTTTAAAACTGCCTTGAGACACTTCAGAATGGGAGAAGAGATACTGTTCTGAATCAAGCGTAGATTGGTTATGCTATCATCAGGCAGCTTAACAAGACGCAATGGTACATTCAATCAGATTATATTTTATTCTTCAGGCATCCTCTAACAACACTCACGGTTATGTAGAAGTTCTTCTGAATCTACAGTCATAATCTGGAACCATCACGAATATTGTAAAAAAGGATTAATGCTTCCCATCTCCTTCAGGCATGCTTTCTCGGTAGAGAGCTTGAAAGTGACTACCTTTACTCCCGCCCCCCAGGCATACTTCAATGACCAATAAGAGTACACAGTTATGATCACATGCCATGGACTACATGGCATGGACTACATTCCCCAGAATGCTATGTCTTAAAGAGACAGTTCTTAATTCTAGGCTAAACCCTTGATAAGCCAGCACACTCCCCGCCTGGGATTGTAAATTCCACTATTACAGCACAGATACCATTTAAAAAAAAATCTCCAAGTTTCCTAAAATTTACATAACTGGATTAGTTAAAGGTGGCACCAAAAGTTTTTGTTCTCTCATATGCCATGTAAAAATAGAGGGAATGGGAAAAATTGGATCTCAAATGTCACCGCAATTCAGTCATAATCACTATTACCAATCCAGTGTTGTCCAGACATGTTGGAATATACAGTATGTACTATATTGTATGTTTTAATTAAACGTATCTTAAGAACTCCAAGTTAGGCTAAACATATCTTAATTAATTAATGGTCTAAAATAGAGTGTATTTTTTTTCTAGATTAAGGGTTGCATCAGATCTTTAAGGGGCATGGTGGAAGTTTCCAGCTACTAAAGAGAAGGGACAGAAATGAACTAAATTTTATGTCATTTCATTTATACCTAAATATAATGGGTTCATTCATTAATAAGTCATTTAATAATATTTATCTTTGGGCACATTAAAACAGTATGAATAAGTAATAATATCAAACTTCCATAGCAAGGTTGCAGAAATTTCCTGAAGCCTTGAGGAAGCTCAGGTTGTACATCTCTGATTTAGATTATTAGAGTGCACTTATGGGTTGTAATCAAGTAAGTCTAACCAGATTTAAGTAACACTGACTAAATGTTATTGATGATTGGAAACTCCTTATTGATTGACTTTTTGTGATAAATTAAAAAATGGTTATGATAAATGGTTTGAAGAGTAGAATGAAAATAATAGATAATGTAGAAAATGTAACCAATGCTGTAAGATGTTATATTTATACTTATAACTGCTATCAAAGAAAATTAGAGTTCACTTCTTTATGATCCTTTTTCCCTTTTCTTTGATTTCTCTGCACCTTTGTCTTTTCTATTTTCTTCCTTCTCACCTTTTTTCATTCTAAACATTAGTTCTTGTTAGTTGATAGTTTGTATTAAAATTATAATATTTTATTTTTAAAAAACCAAAATCTACCTAGGCTTACATCTAAGCCTAGGTAGCATTGCCTTACATCTCTACTAGCACTAATCAAGCTTAATCTTTGGCAACCTAGTTTTCAATTCAAATGAAAAACTAGGTATCTTTGGTTCATAGTGACTATTATTAGTCTTGATATAGGCATAACAGGGTGTCATCTTAATTTTACCAAGAAAATGTATGACAAAATACGTAGGGAAGAAGGAAGACCCAAATCAGCCCATGGCTTAATACTAAACTCTTAGCAAGGTTCAGAGAAGGCAGTATTATGTCTATATTAGGTTTCGGAGTGTTATTTAATTTGCACATTGTCCTGACAGAGCATAACCCATAGGAACCTCTTGTTCATCTAGATATGGATTATGTTTGCTATATCCTAAAGCAGAAAAGTGGGAAATGACAATACAGGTTAAAAAAAATTCAAATGTGAATGGGTTTTTACCATTTACAAAGGCTGCTAGTGTTGTGAACAAAAAACATGCACAATTTCATCTTTACAAAACATGAATTTTAGAAACATAACAAATGTCAGTTCCTTGAATTACTTATTTTATCTTCTGAGTGTAAAATGGCTTCACAAATAAGAATAGCAATACATATAGAATGTCTGTAACACTTAGGAAGACTACTAAAAGAGCAAAATACTTCTTTGTCACTAGTTATCAGCTTTTCTTGACTGTGGAGGTTTTTGTAATACATGAGGATATAAATAGGATGTTGCTGTGAGGTGATGAATTATACTAGTGATCTGTCATTAAATCATGGAAGTGGGAGGTTGACTCCCATCCTGCTTTCCTTTTAACAGACTTGGCAATTAATTATTAACTCTAATTCTTCACAGATATTTTCATACAAATCAAAGGCAAACAGTCACTCAAATTCCATGTATTCCTCCATTAATTCCTCCATTTTATAGATAACTACTGTGTTTCCCCGAAAATAAGACCCTGTCTTATATTTTTTTGAACCCCGAAATAAGCGCTTGGCCTTATTTTCAGGGATGTCTTATTATTTTGGGGCGCGTGGAGCAAGACGGGGCTCCTCTTGCCATCTTACCTGATTTCCAGCTGTCTCCCTAACCTTAACCAGAGGAAATGGTATTTTTGGGGGAGGGCTTATTTTTGGGGGAGGGCTTATTTTCGGGGAAACATGGTAGCAAGCCTCTGCTTATATTAGATACATGTTATGATTTGACTGATTCTTTTCAAAGTCAAGTCGTAGTTCAGTAACTGATTCACACTTTTATATCTCCTGCTTTCTATTTAGTAGACTTACTTGACTCTTATGTGGTCCTTATGATACATGTCTAAAGCAGAGGTGCCGAGGTGGCGCAGTGGTTAGAGTGCAGTACTGCAGGCTACTTCAGCTGACTGTTCAGCAGTTCAGCGGTTCAAATCTCACCGGCTCAAGGTTGACTCAGCCTTCCATCCTTCCAAGGTGGGTAAAATGAGGACCCAGATTGTTGGGGGCAATATGCTGACTCTGTGAACCGCTTAGAGAGTGCTGTAAAGCACTGTAAAGCGGTATATAAGTCTAAGTGCTATTGCTATTGCTATTGCTATTCCTCCTGGTTTGGACCAGTTCACCCGAACCGGTAGCGACCCCCTGGTGACGTTACAGAGCCGGTTCGGTTGGTGCCGGTCCGTGGATGCCGCCAGATTTTTTGGGGAATTTTGTTAATTTATTTAATTTTTTTAAAAAATTTTGGGATTTTTTTCTTCTGCGCATGCACAGAAGCTGAGTTTCCTATTATTATTATTATTATTATTATTATTATTATTATTATTATTATTATTATTATTATTATTATTATTATTATTATTATTATTATTATTATTATTATTATTATTATTATTCTGCGCATGCACAGAAGCCGAGTTTCTGGCACTGCGCATGCGTCGCCATCTTGTTTTTGGCTTTTTTTTAAAAAAATTCATTTTATTTTTTTGCACTGTGCATGCGCACGCGCACGCACCCATGAGGCGTGGCCACACAGCGCAGGAGGAAGCGAAGCAGCAGCAAGGTAAGTTAGAACCCACCCCTGGTCTAAAGCCATATTACTTGAAGTAGATGTTGTAAACAAACAAACATAAATATTAGCTCATTTACTGATTTATTACTTTTCCTAAACTAAATCATTATGTAACTCCGATCCTTTAGTAATACCACACATTTGCTTGATGTTGCATTTAGGTCCACTCAAAGTTTGCCATAGAATTTTTCAATGTCCTCCACCATTGCATTTGTTGTAATTGCTTTATTATACCAATTTATTGGTTCAAAAGAAATGTCAATGCTGTATTTCCAATAAAAATACTAGAGTGGGATGGGGGGAATAATGAGACTATGGAAAACCTACAAAATGTAGTGGTTTGTGCTCACATGTTGGAGAATACATAATCTCTTTGCATCTAGGATCCTTTTTATTACTTTTATTAGTAGGTCAAATGGTGAGAGATAGATCCCCAGATCTATCTGTCTCTCTGTGTCAAGGCTCCGACTAACAAACTCTTTTGCTCTTTGTTGTGTCTAGTAATGCATTCCAACCTCCTTCCCCCTGTGTGGCAACTGAGGAACAGAGAGATGGCTGCAGCCAGGTTCAGTTCGAAGTTGACATTGTGTTTGTCTTTCACTTATCCTGTTGTTAGTTACTCTTAGCCTTAGAGTGACTAAGTGATTAGAATTTCTTCTTTCTCTTGTGTATCCCTCCTTTAAAATTTTTGAATAAATCACTTTAGGTAGAAGTGATCCTTTTCCACATTTTTTTAATATTTAGGTTTTACTTCAAATATAATGAACATCTTTTAGCATTTACTGAAACTGGGATGAATCCATAGTCTACATCCAAGAAAACTATATGAGTATTTGCTACTTAATTGTATTCTTTCAGCACTTTGCTCATGTTCCAAGAGTATATCCTCTAACAAGAATTTCTGTTGTACTCACACATCTGACCCATCTGACTGACAATAAATAAAGTTCTTTTGTAATAATGCAGGTAGTCCTCAACTTACAACCACAATTGAGCCCAAAATATCTGTAGCTAAGTGAGATTATTAAGTGAGTTTTGCCCCATTTTACCACCTTTCTTGACACAATTATTAAGTGAATCACTGCAGTTGATAAGTTAGTAACACCGTTGTTAAGTGAATCGGGCTTCCCCATTGACTTTCCTTGTCAGAAGGTCGCAAAAGGTGTCACATGACCCCAGCACACTGCAACTGTCATAAATATGAGTCAATTACCAAGCGTCTGAATTTTGATCACATGACCATGGGGATCCTGCAATGATCATAAGTGTGAAAAACAGTCATAAGTCACTTTTTTAGTGCCATTGTACCTTTGAACGATCACTAAATGAAGTGTTGTAAGTCAAGGACTGCTTGTAATTGTATCTGCATACATTAGGGAATTCTGGTTTACTACTCATGAGCTGAATGCTTATGCAACCTGTTACTCTTCTTGGTTTCTCTTTGCAGCACAATAGCAAATTCACTAAAAATTGAAATCTTAATGAGGTATTTAATCAAGATTCCTAGCTTGATGCTTCCAAAGAAGCCAGGAGAATAAAACCTGATTTGTAGTCATGATTAACATATAAGGAAGGTCTGTTTTGACACTGTTAGTATTTTAATTCCTGGTTAGTTTAATGTTCCCAATATTACAGAAGCTTAGCACGTAGTTTATAAACAAAGCAAGCTTTTCTGGAATTCTGGTTTACAAGGGCATATGAATAAAGTTCATCTCGGATATTACAGCTTATGAACTCATAGAATATTAATGTATGGCATTAGTCTCATGGAGAAAAGCTGTGTGGTTACTAAAAGTAGAAAACAATTTGATGGCACATAATCAATTAAAAATGAACTTAGTTACTTTAAACCAAGGTTGTCAGAGGTAGCTGGTTCTTGCTGTATTAACCTAGAAATGTAGGGAATATTTGAAATAAAATTCCTACTGTAGAATTAGCAATCAGTTTGTTTATTCACATTTTCTATGAAAATAGAATGAACAGACTGGCAGAGGTTGGTTTGTTTTTTAACTTGAACAGATGTTTCAAGTGACATCTAGGGCAGCTGATGCTTAATTATTGCACTGACGCATTAGAATAAAGGTCATAAAACTTCTATTAACTTTTGTAGCTGCAGTTAATCTTTTCCTATTCCATATCATGAGCAGCATAACCCAAATAACTTAATGAGTTACAGTCTAGACCAGACCTGCACAAGTCATCAAGGGAAAAGGACCACATTGATAAATTAACAACCCTTTTTAAAAAACATTAGCAAGCCACACAAAGCTGCTTGGTGGGCCATATGCTGGACAGGCCTATTCTAGACTAAATTTAAAAAATGTTCTTTAAAAAAAATAGGTATCAATTTCAATGTGGTAGAGAACTATGGCAAAATCATATTTTATTCTTCCTGTATGGCTGCCTTCTTCCTTTCTTTTCTTCTTCCACTTCACTCCAATATCACTGAAAAGTTGTAGTTAAACATTCTGACAGTCCATTATGGATGATGAATAAGAGCTAGCTTGCTAACTATCTTGCCTTAAACTTTTGAGAGCCTAAGAGTTTCCTTTTAAAATTAATACAAGCTTGCTTTTTCCTGGAAGGTGATGAACAGAAACAACCCACCACTGTGGTTTGTTTGTTCTCAATTTTTCATCAGCAATACCAATGGTAGTTGCAGAACAAACAGTAGCAAGGAAGGATAATATCCTTGTTCTTTGTTGTTTTCATTGTGAGTCTTTGAATTGTCTCCATGTTAAAAGCAATAGGAACAAATTTTGATGGTAATTTAGTCAGAAAAATAGTTTCTCAGCTGGTACCAAGAAAACTGAAGTCCAGAAGAAGCAGCTTTTCATATGTTGTAATGAGAGTTTTTACCTCACATTATTGGCACTAAGTGTAGAATTCATTGTAACAGTGAAGGAAAATTTGACTGTTTTCTCATTGTTGTGAAGAGTTCTGCATTTGCTTTCTGTGGAAAAAAGAAGCTAAATTCAGTGCACACTTTGTATTGGTGTTTCACAAAATTAATAAATAAAATATTAATATGCATTAATTCAGCTGATGTTTTCCCTCTCAAGGACAGTAGTTCCATGAGGCTATCTTGTGTTAGGAAAAAGGAACTGGAGTTGAATCAAGATGTCTTTCGATGGATGTCTTGAAGCTCAAAACCTTTTAAAATTTCCTTGTGCAAAATCCATGCTACCAGATCTTCTAATTAAGGCAATCTCAGGCCTCAGAAAATATTAGTCACCTTAGTTTTCAAAGTGATCAACTTCTCATTTCTAGGAAAAGGAGTCAAGAATGTTGAAGAGTTTATAGACCTGTCAAATTGCACATATTGCATTTAAGGCTACTGAATATTTAGGATGAAACCAGCAATGGCAGAAAGCATTTGGGAGAACAAATTTCCTATATGAGCATCAACTGGGCAAATAATTGCTTTATTTATTAGATTTTTATCCCATCTTTCCTTCAGGATCTAACATGCCACTTATTTCCTCCTCCCATTTTTGACCTGCAGCAACTATGTCAGTTACTTCCTGTGAATAAAGATGCTCTTGAACTTGGATCTGGTGTCTTGTCCCATCTTAATCATTACTCCATTCTGGTTTTAGCACATGCACAGGTGTGTCAAGTTTCCTTTTTTGGAAGTAGAGAGAACAACTGATGTGGACATTATGTTAATCACAAAATTTCTCCAAGCAGTTTTCTCTATGGCATGGCACATTGACTAGGATTGTAACATTTGTATATGGTTACTACAGAAACTTCCCAGCAGCCCCTCTTAAAAGAAGAAAATGTGTATATATGGTAGAAAATAGTTGAATGTATAATCACAGAGAGAAGAGTAGAAAGAATTTGTTTTTTTTTAAGTATCATATTTATTGAGGATTAAATTTATAGATTATATCCCATTAACCAATGGCATGATTTATTTGTGCATATTGATGGAAATGAGCAAAGAAAAAGTACATAATATTAGTAGGTCTTGCAATAGTGAAGATTTGAAGACCAATTGGGTGCGCTGCAGGATTTCATTCCAGCGACTGCATAGATGTGAATTTGTTGTTTCTAGTAAAGATGTTTGAGCCACTAAGATTATTTCACTTAAGTGTTTGTTTAGAAACAGGCATTCATCTACCATTGACAGTCTGGGAAAAGGAAATGTCATTGTCCAGGATGAGTTATACATTATTTATACTTTTGTGTGATTTTTAGCTGTAAAATATAAATATTATTGTTGCCTCTTTATCTATTTGGTGTTAAATTATTTTTGGGTTCTTGGTTTGAGTAGGTGATAATACATACCAACTTTACTGTTTCATTGTTCTACTACTTATTTTAACCCAGATACTATTTACTTGAATTTCTGGATTGTTTCAATGTACACCATAATTCGTCTTTTTATTGCTTCTACTTATTTATTTATTTGAAACATTTATATAGCCTCCCATCCTATATCAAACTCTGGGCAACTCCGAATCCACAATTATATAAATGTTATTCTTTCATTACAGTATTTCAGTTATAAGTTATAACCCTACTTTAAAACTTACTGAAGATTATATACCAAAGAGTTCCTACTTAATAGTGCTTTATAAGTAGAGGAAAAACAATGCAGTTGTCATTCATTTCATCTCTTGATGGCATTTTTAAGGGTGGAATTGCAAGTCATTAAGTGAGAGACATGTGAGTCCAATTTGCAATTTTACTACTAGCTTTTTAAAAAGTATTTTATTGAGAGTTTAAAAAACTAATACAAATTAATACAAACTAAAATAAAGTAAGAAGGAAAAAAGTCAATAAAAGAGAAGGCTAAAATGCAAAAGAAAAAAAAGAAAGAAAAAAGATATAAAGAAGTGGCTTCTGATCTTCTTTACAGCAGTTTTAAGTACAATATTAGATTGACATCTCTCTCTAAAGTTATGTCATGATTCTCCTCTTTGATTTTACTGCTGGCTTTTCCATTGATTCTTCTTGTTGGAAACCAGTTATGAAACTCACAAATAGCGATCATATGATTGTGAGGGAAGGTGCTTTGATGGTCATAAATGCCTGCTAGTTTGTGAAGCACCTGAGTCTCAATCACACAACTACGGAAACACTGAGACAGTTGTAAGTATGAGGACCTGTCATAACATTATTAATTCAGCACCATTGTAACTTTGAACAGTCGCTAAACAGGGCAATCATTAAGTGAGGACTACCAGTGTTTATAAATTAATTCCCCCTTCAGGTTTTGCTATGTCCGCAGTTTTCACTCCGGTCCATCTCCTGGAGGGTGCCGCACTCTTTCCTGATTGGTCACGCCTCCTGATAGCTCAGTATAAAAGGAGCCATCTGACAGGAACTCAGCTGTTGCCGACAGCTGAGCAGGCACCGTGTTAGCTGCTTCATTGGCAACCATTGTTAGCATTAAATCTGTTAGCCTGATAACAATCCGAAGCCCCAATAGCATTTTTTTCCAGGACCCTTTCTCCGGCAGACCAAAATTCTAGCCAGCTCGATAAAGAAGCCCTGGCAATTGTAGCTGGCGTAAAATGTTTCCACGAATATGTCTACAGCCGCCCTTTCGACCTGATTACGGACCACAAGCCTCTCTTGGGACTACTGG
The DNA here is from genome assembly GCA_003457575.1 of Thermophis baileyi. Classification (NCBI taxonomy): domain Eukaryota; kingdom Metazoa; phylum Chordata; class Lepidosauria; order Squamata; family Dipsadidae; genus Thermophis; species Thermophis baileyi. The sequence continues at coordinate 478,180 of QLTV01003280.1, read as the reverse complement.
CCGGCGACCGTCAAACACCACAGGTACTGTCCCCACGAATGTCCCGCCGGACAGTTTTCCTTGCAGCCTACTACTATTCGCTGTATCACCTCCCAGGGAAGCACCTGTGCCACGCAGACGCCCTGAGCCGCTACCCTTTGCCGACCAACGTCAACAACCCAGCCCCTGCGAGCTTGGTGCCACTAGTCAATGAACTCCCAGTTCCGGTGACAGCTGCGGACATTGCAAAACACTCCTCAAGGGACAGGCTACTAGCCCAAGTACTGGACTGGGTGAGAAGGGGGTTGGCCTCAGGAGCCTATTGACCCAGAGTTCAGACCGTTCAAAATCAGACAGCACAAGCTGTCTTCCCAGAAGTGTTGCCTACTATGGGGCAGCTGAGTGGTCGTCCCGGCCCCTTTACAGCAAACAATCCTAACCGCCTTACACAAGGGACACCCAGGAATAGTGAGGATGAAAGCGTTGGGCCGCAGCTATATATGGTGGCCCAACATGGATCTAGCTGTCACTAAGTGGGTCTCCGGATGCAAACTGTGCCAAGAGGCAAGGCCAGCACCGCCTAGGGCCCCTGTACGAGAATGGGAGGCTCCCCAGGCGCCTTGGTCAAGGTTACCCATAGATTTGGTGGGCCCGTTCCAGGGACAAAATTTATTAATAGTCGTGGATGCCTATTCTAAGTGGTTGGAGGTCATCCTCATGGCATCAACCGCATCCGAGGCCATAATGAAGGCACTACGGAAGATATTTGCCACCCATGGTTTACCAGACCTAGTGGTATTCAATAATGGGCCACAATTTACATCAGCCCCCTTTGAGGTGTTCCTGGCGGGTCAGGGGATCCGCCACGCTCTGACAGCCCCGTTACACCCGTCGAGCAATGGCCCGCCAAGGAGGCCCTGGGAAAAATGGGCACTGGAGACTGGCATGCTAAGATAGCATGATATCTATTGATACAACACGCCACTCCATGCCCTTCGACTAACCACAGCCCAGCCGAACTCTTGATGGGCCGACAATTGAGAACCTCTCTGGATAGACTACATCCAGACTATGCCCCAGAAAAACCCCTGGACTCAAGGGGAAAAATAATATCTTTTAGCGTAGGGGCCGAAGTCTATGCCAGGAACTATGCTGGCAGCCCATTATGGTTGCTGGGCAAAATTATAGGAGTAACCGGGCCCTACTCTTACAAGGTAGAATTGGAGGATGGTAGATCTTGGAGGCGTCACATTGATCAGTTGCAGGGACGGGAAAGCACCACGCTGGGTCAACAATTAGATCCAGGCCAGCCCAAAGGCCCCTTGCACTCGACGCCACCGGAGGCCACAGACGCAGACGCAAACGACGCCAGCCGAGGACCGTTAGAACCTATCCGGTCTCCGTCAAGCTCAACTCCAACCGCCACAGTGACGCAGTCTCCATACAATCCGAGTGTTAAAAGAGACCAATCTCTTGCTCCGGCTGCCAAAGTTGTACTGAGAAGATCTGGGCGAATCAGGCACCGACCAAACTACCTTAAGGACTACGCATGCGCAACTCTAGGTGGGAAGGAGTGCTATGTCCGCAGTTTTCACTCCGTTCTGTCTCCTAGAGGGCGCCGCGCTCTTTCCTGATTGGTCGCGCCTCCTGACAGTTCAGTATAAAAGGAGCCGTCTGACAGGAACTCAGCTGAGCAGGCACCGTGTTAGCTGCCTCATCGGCAACCATTGTTAGCATTAAATCTGTTAGCTGATCTGTTCCGTCTCGCCTCCATTCTTTCGCCCATCGTTCTTAATACAGAACAGGTTTCACAGCAATACTCTTAAGATATGTAAAGAACATGTCTTTTTCTTTTTCTAAAAGGTGAACAAAGGGTGGAATGTGCCAGCTGTTCAGCTTAGTCCAACAAAATACTCTTCTGGAAAACTCCAAATCTTTTATTCAGGCATCCATTAGGATTCCATCAGTAGTGGGTTCTAAAACCCTTTGCTACCGGTTTGCGTGCGCCGCCGGCGCTACAGGTTCTTAGAACCGGGAGCAACCCACCGCTGGATTCCGTCCTCTCAGAGTGTTATATAAAAATAAACAGCTCGCAGAAGTAAAGATCACTTTTTGACAGGCTTTACTACTTACTGGGCTTGAAGCCTGGAAGAATTTAACAATTATTATTCTTTGACAGAGAGGTTGATTAAAAGGAAGGGAAGGCCAAGGTAGTTTAAACCAGTTACTATGATTTTGGAAAATACCTGGCTCCAAAAGGGGAAAAAAAGTAACTTCAATTTGGGAAAGTCAGCCAGACCTGAAATAGTTGTGCCAACAAAATTAGGAAAAAATTAGCACTTCAGGTTAGGTGACTACCCCTCTAACTCTACAAACATTAATCTTTTTTTAAAAGGTTGCTTGTTTAAAGGATAAATAAATCGTTCCTCCCAAACATTTTATTACAGGATGTTGTTCTCTAGTTTTGAGTTGATTGCAGTCAAGAGCCTCATTTGTAATAATGTTTTGATAAATAGATGAATGAGGCAAATGCCAATTTTAATAAAGAAATAAAAGGGTTTTTCCTATAAAAAAAATCAATGCATTTTGATTATGTTTTCAGGTTTAATGTAAAATTGGACCACAATAATAAGTTATCTATCAGATATGATTAAGTGAGATCATTGCCATAAACAAACTTCTATAATGTGCAGATTTACTGTTTCATTCATATCATGAGTAAATCCTTGCTCTAGTTAAAAATAAAAGTGTTAATTGGATGATGGAGTATAGTGCAGGGGTGTCGCGGCCTGTGGGCTGGATGTGTCACGCTCTGGCCACGCCCACCCCCAGTTTAGCGAAGGGGGAAAAAGTCATGATACGTCACGTGATGACGACATGACGCCACGAGTTTGACATGCCTGGTATAGTGTGTATTTCTACATTCACCTGTGAGTCTGTTCTCTACTTATTTATTGAAAATTAACAAATTGGATACATTAATGGAGAAGTTGTGATCTTGTTTTGTTTGATGAAACAGTTGTAATTTTGATATTTGTGATTTATGATATTCTGTCCACTGGATGCATAATCTGCATATTCCCATCCTTTAGTTTTTTGTTGATGAGTTTCCTGAGTATATATTCTGGTAGGAATCTGCACAACTAAAACAATTGGTTTGAAGCTGATTTGTCATTTCATGATTTTATTCTTATTTATTTATTAATTGTATGTATATAGCCGCCTATCTCACAAGAAGTGACTCTGGGTAATGCACAATAATCAAATAAAAACAACATACACATAAAGCAATCATTGTAATGATATAAAAATAACTCTTAAAAATTAAGTATTATTAAGGACTCTCACCTCCCATTAACTAACATGGAAAAATCAAAATTGTAATCCTTTTGTTGGTTTTCAACAAAATGTAGTCTTGAAGACATGAAGCCTGTGTAATTTAGGAAAACAAATGCAGAATGTTTTAAATTAATGAATTGTTATCTTATAGTATGTAGCTTGAAGTTAATATCTTTATATTAAATATCTTTAATTTGGAAGTTGTACCCTATGCCTCAGAAGAACTTGAGTTCTTATAACATACTCTTTGTTGTGGTATTTGGAATTGCCTTTTAGGCTTCTCTGGCCTTTATTTTTTAAATTGTCTGGCCAGACAGATGGATTTTATTTTTTTACAATTTGTTATTAAAAGAGGGAAAACCAGAAACTTCCTATTGCAAAATAATTGCTTTTTAATAATAATTGCAATTATTTTTGCAAAATAATTGCAAAAACTTGCTTTTTAGCAATTATGGTACACTGTATCAATGTTAATACAATAGGATAAGAAGGACCTAACCTGATTCTGACAGTGACAAATTGTTTAGTAGTAAGTGACCACCTTATTGTTCTTCTTGCTTTATCTGATTTCAAGTCTCTGACTTTAATAATGTTTTGTTGCTGTTTATAGAATTCTGCAAATACAGAGTTTTTTTCTTCTGGAATATTGTGGTTAATACTGGCTTTTGAAAATATAGTAGCATTGGATAACTTTTTTTTCTAAAATACCTGGTTTACACTTTAAATTTAATCATGTGCTTGCATAAATAAATAATGTTTGTGCATTGTAAGAGTTAATATAATGAACAATCAATTTAGAAATTCTTTAGCATGAGAGTATAAAATCATTCCAATTACCACTCATGCTTCAAAAAGCCAGGAAATTGAAATATAAGAGCAAGACTCTATATTCTGAGACACATTAATATAAAATGAAGACTTTCTGTTTTGAGCCAAATTAGCTATAAAGATTTTTTATAGGGCCACAATCCATGCACAAGGCAAATCTGTTGAGGAGGTGGATGTGAATCATTTCAGATTTTGTTGCTAGTTAGTAGCTCTCATTGGATGTCTAGTACAAGGCCTAGAGGTGGTGTCCTTCAGCTTTTGAAGACATTAGGACAGTGATGGCGAACCTTTTTTTTGCTTGGGTGCCAAAAGGGCACACGCGCGTGCCCACATGCATAATGCAATGCCCTCCCGCGTGCCACCTGTGGCACGCATGCCATAGGTTCGCCATCACTGCATTAGGACATCCCCTCAACTCAGTTGGCCTTAGTGTATTTTTCCCTCACATCGAAGAAAGAGTCCAGCTTGGGTTACTCTAGCCCCATAACTCTATGGACTGGGTTGAATTTTCTGAGGATCTGCCTCCCTGATGACGTCCTCAGTCGTTCAACTCAGTCCTCAGCTCATGGACGCTTTTCCTTCAGCTCCTGTGAGCTTTGGTCATTCAATACTACTGTTGTGACCCAGCGCGGCAAGCCCCCAGGAAACGACACACACACACTGTTGTCCAAAATAAAGAAGGCTTTATCACTAATAAATGCTTAGTAATAAGTTAATTTCAGGGTTTCTCCCAAAGTGCCTGTTGCAAATCACAGAACACTTTGGCCGGGATTTCAAATACAAAAAAAACACAAACAGATCATTAAGTCCTTAAATTCCTCACTTGCTGGAATTGGCCGAGAGCCCAGACTGGAGTTAGTCCAACTGATATCACCAAAAATGTAAACAGCAGCCAGGTAAAATACATGTGTTGTTTCCAGCAAGAGTGTCCGTTGTGATTCAATCTTATATAGTCTTAGGGTGTGGCCCCTCTGCCTGCAGGTTTACCTGTGAGGAGACCTCCTTCTACAAAGCCACTCTTGCCGGCTAGCTGCCTTTCGTG